>VUQR01018065.1:0-23063 GCA_015108515.1 Hemichromis elongatus | reverse complement strand
TGTTGCTATGACTTGGCGCTATATAAATAACACTGAATTGAACTGATAATTAAAACAATTACTATAGCCACTTTGATGACAAAGAAAATGTTTTTATGAGGCAACAGAGAGAGTCCTATATCTGTTGTCTGCCTCATCAGTTGGTTGAGATGAGCATATAAAATAAACTAAACAAGGCATACAGCCTGAGGGCTGCACTGAGAACATCTGCTAAAGAGCTGGAGACTCATGATGCTTGGAGCGAGTGTGTATGTGCTCGTATGTCTGTCTTTGTGAGGACCAGTGTAAACTTCAAATATTGGGAGTGAGGACATTTTGGGCAGTATAGCCTTTTTTTGTTTGCTTTAGGGTTAAGACTTGGTTTTAGGTTTTAAAGGAGGTGGGTCACCCATTATACCAATGAGTTTTCCAGTACAAACTGTAAATGTGTTTACGGATGTGTGTAGTGGTGAAAAAGCTCTCTGCTAGGAAAAGAAAGTCTTATTCTTTGTTGCATTAAACCCTATTAGAAATGATCAATGATGATTGGACTGACTGGAAGATCAAGGCGTGTATACAATACAATCTCATATCCTTAATTTATTTAATATGTTCAGATCAATTATGGCAAATGGATAGAAGTACAGGATGTGGAAGAACTGTTTCTCTTCAGTTATATCTTGGGTTTTAGATGTTTTACAGTAATGTGCAAAAATTCGACGACACCCCTCATATCTTTATATTTTTATTTTAGGAGCCAGACTTTCCTATCATGTTTAAAATTGTTTTTTTGTTGTTGTTTGTTTTGTTTTGTTTTTTAAGTTTGAAGCCACTTCACACTGACCTTTTGAATTATTCATGGATATAAAAGGCACCTAACTCAAGGGATGAATCAGTGTTGTGTCTACACATAACATACATCTTACCAAACAACCCATTTTAATATGTATTTTTAGGCATTTTTTTACTAGCAGCCTGTTACAAAAACATTTTTTATTCCTATTTATTTGAAAATGGCAGAAAATACCAAAAGTAACTCTTGGTGCATCTCTTGTGTGTCCCAGTAAACTATCTACAGTAAATGAACAGTGAACAGTGAAAGTTGGTCCCCCTACTGTCCACCAAAGTCTAGTCAGAAACAGTCTCAGTGGAACGGTGGCTGTCAGGAAGTCATTGGTAAGGAAGGGAAACAAGGAGAAAGGGCGGAGCCATCCTAAATTACATTAGAACTGGACTGAAAATCAGAGTCAACAGATGATATGGAATAAGGAAACCAGATGTGTTATTTCTACTTGAAATCATCATCAATATATACAGAGGAGGTCGAGGTCAGGGGAGAGGTACATCAGTAAGTGTCTACGGGAGGGGTGTCCAACTCCAGGCCTCAAGGGCCGGTGTCCTGCAGGTTTTAGGTGTGTCCCTTGACCCAACACAGCTGATTTAAATGGCTAAATTACTTCCTTAACATGTCTTGTAGTTCTCCAAAGACCTGGTAATGAACTAATCATTTGATTCAGGTGTGTTGACCAAGGGTGAGATCTAAAACCTGCAGGACACCAGCCCTCGAGGCCTGGAGTTGGACACCCCTGTGAGCAATCTATATAGCATGGTGGAGGCTCTGTCATGATTTTGGGCTTTGGGCCTTTCAAACAGTGGTGTTGTTGCAAAATTGATGGACCTATGAAGGCAGAATGTCATAATAAATTTTTATCCACCATGAAGTATTTGGAAAGTTTCTGATTCGCAACTGCTTTGTTTGCCTTTCATGACTACAGAAAATACAGAATTCTAAATGATTAGTGATGTTTCATTTCAACAAAAATAATCATAATAGGAATGACACTCTTTGCATGAGACAAAAATGACCGAAAATGTTTTTATGAGGCAACAGAGAGAGTCCTATATCTGTTGTCTGCCTCATCAGTTGGTTGAGATGAGTATATAAAATAAACTAAATAAGGCGTAAAGCCCGAGGGCTGCACTGAGAACATCTGCTAAAGAGCTGGAGACTCATGATGCTGGGATTGTGTGTCTATGTGCTTGTATGTCTGTCTTTGTAAGGACCAGTGTGAACTTCAAATATTGGGAGTGAGGATGCTTTAGGCAGTACAGTACTTTTTTAGCATGTTATTTGGTTATATTAGGGTTAAGACGTTTTAGGTTTAAAACTATATTTACAATGGGGTGAGGAGGTGGATCATGAATTATATCAATAAGTTTTCCAGTACAAACTGTAAATATTTTTACGGATGTGTGTAGTGGTGAAAAAGCTCTCTGCTAGGAAAAGAAAGTCTTATTCTTTGTTGCATTAAACCCTATTAGAAATGATCAATGGTGATTGGACTGACGGGAAGATCAAGGCGTGTATACAATACAATCTCATATTCTTAATTTATTTGATGTGTTCAGATCAATTATGGCAACAGGATGTGGAGAAGAACAATGTATTATTATAGTTTGTTTCAGTTTTAAAGGACCTTTTGAAAGCCTGGACAGTTATCACTTTTGCACTGCAAAAAATTACAAGTCTGGCTCCTTAAAAGCAAAACATAAAGAAATGATGGGCAGCTCAAGATTTTTGCACAGTAGTTTACCTGCCCCTGGTAGACAGCCTATACTTACCCTAATGTTTCACTCCCATCCTTCTATGCTTCTTGAAACATCCACATGTTTTAGCAAGCTGAACTGGAGTCTATCCCGATGTACCCTCAAATATGACACTCACTGTAGCTCAGTGTTGAAAACAAATTAAAACTTTCTTTTTCAAATAGTTTTTTTTCCCCTCCACGTTATATAACAGTGAAGGTAATTCCATGTTGGATTGTGTGTTACTGTTGCACCTCTGAAACGCATCTGGTAGGAACACAACTTGAAGCAATTAGAGGTGTGAGGAAGGCTGAGAGAACAGGGAGAAGTTGTAGCAGCGACAACAGCGGTTGCACGTGTATGAAGAAGAGAACACCCAGGGGTGTTTTATTATGGTTATACAAACATCATGTTGCGGTAAATTATATAAAATCAACACAATTGAGTTATACTAATAAAAAGTAATCACAGTGGATTTTGATTTTGATTTGTTAACATGTCACAGAAAATGTGAAGTTTTGTTAACTTTTGGTAACCGACACTTACACCTGACACTGACATGCACAACGTAGAAGGAAAATAAGTTGTGTTAACCACTCACTCTTGGCCCCGTGGCCCCGTGCTGTGAGAGCACTCGGGGTAAGGGACAACGAAAATTTCACTTTTCAGATTTTCGAAATAATTGATGTCTGAAAATAACATTCCTTTTGTCTCCTATCTTTTTGGGGAATGTGATGCACGGCTGCATTCTGAAATAACTGACAAGTCAGGACGCTTAGTTTGAAAGAGATATGAAGTGGCACGGCATAGTGAAGACAGTCCGCTAAAAGGAACAGACGAGCTATAGTGTGAGTCAAAGGAAGAATTTACATATCTTTTCATTTACACTCAAACTGACATTTATCAAATCGAAACCCTGCTCCGAATTGATGGGACTAAGTTTGGGAAATCATTTTTTAAATTCCACACTTGCTTTTGACCCTTCGTTCCTGAATAGTCCATTGGAGGTGACCAGTGGTTAACAGCAGAGAATAAAAAGCAGGCATCTCCTCCAAGCTTTGAATTGGTGGTTTGTTGTGTCTCTCAACCTCTGGATAAAGACATTCATCTGAAACTGTGTGACAGTGATGTGATGTTTTGTTTTGAGTTATCTCATCGCTTTAAAAAGCCCACAGTTCAGTCAGAAACCATCTCTCCTTCCAGCATATGCTTGGCCTCTACTTGATGAATTATGTACCCTCACAAATTACCAGTCTTGCCACCCGTCTGGCAGCCAATTAAAATTTTAAGATACAGATGTTGTCGACATTCTGCTAGCTTTAGTTGGCACTTCATCTAAATGTGCTTTTTGATACATGTGTGTGTAGTGAGTGTGTAACATTTGAAAGAGGAATCCATTACATTAATGTGACAGAACCGGAAAATTAAAGAAGTCTAGTATCTTGGAAATCCTTTAAAGGCTGCCAACGTTAGTGTAGCCACACAGAAAGTTTTAACCTCGTCTCGTGCCCATCCATCCATCCATGCCACTGGGACAATAGTCTAATAAGAGCTGCCCACACTTCCCTCTACCCAGCCACCTCCCCCTGTGGCTGAAAAACATGATTTCTCCAGCAAGCGGGTTTGTCCCAGCATCTCCTCCTAGTTAGATATGCCTGAAACACCTCACCTAGGAGGCAAACTAGTCAGATGCCCGTGCCAACCGGGTCCTTTCGATGTGGAGGAATAGCGACACTACTCTGAACCCCTCCTGAGCAACCTAGCTCCTGACCCTATCTCTTCACACCCATTGGAGGAAGGTTATTTACACCGTTTCTGTCTGCAGTCTCATTTGTTTGGTCACTTCCCAGAGCTGACGCCTATAGATGAGTTAATCAGTTAATCAACAGTTTTGCTTTCACACTCAGCTCTCTCTTTACTACAGTAGAGAGGTGACTTATCTGATATATTACAACTTAATGGCTTGACTTGAGTGACTACCTCAATCTCTGATTCATGTGTATTTACTCTATTTCTTTAGTTAATCTTATATTCATGTTCTTGAGTCTTCTCCGCAGTATTTCTGTGCTAAGTTTTCTGTGACAAATTTCTAGTCACTTCATGGGTTCACATGGACTTTGCTCTTGAGTGTGTGCAACCCATAATTTCGTTATACATGTACAATGACAATAAATGGCTATTCTATTCTATTCTATTCTAGGCATTACTCTAGGCTATAAATGTGAACATGAGTAGGTCTCTTGCAATGGCAGACAAAAGTGATAGTATAGTTGTTGTTTTTTTTAATGACTACCACCACTGAGTTTCACATATGAATACACATGCTTGTTTTGTATACTTGCATATGTGTCCACGGAAGTGCCAGCGTGAAAATGCTTTATCGTCCCCTAATAGTTGTAATATACCCCGGTACTGATTGATACCATAACATAGTATTCAGTTTCTGTGTGAATAGGCGTGTTGGACATGGCTGCTGTGCCTTCTGTTGCTGATATGGCTTTTCAAAATACAGTTTCTAAATTCACCACCCAGGTGAAACAAGCAATCCGGGGTCTTTATATTCAAATACAAAATCAATCTTCAAACCATGAAGATTGCTGCGAGATAAAAAAATTTAATTAATAAGTTTGGTGTTGAAAAAACAACATCAATTTTGCTTTTTTAGCATTGAGAACTAATGTAGAACTGCATAAAGTTTGGTGAAAAGTATTAAAGTATTAAAGGTTGTTGGGTCTGTATGTACGCCCATTTCGGTAATCCATTTTAAATGACAACGTTCAAAGTTCAGAGAGGCTTCTTAAGAAATTCTGAATAATACGAGGGGTTAAAACTTTGGCCTGTAGACTGGACCAGCCAATGATTGAACCACCACCCTTTCATTGGTAGAAGACAGGAGGTAGACACTGCTCTACCTCCTGTCACAGCAGTGTCTAACAGCTGTTGTTAATTCACTTATCGTTTAAGCACCAGCCAAAGAGGGTGTTCAAAGAAAGAGAGCACTTAAGTTGTACTTGCTTTACTTTAAATAACTACCACCTGACCACTTACTCCAATCATAATCATGTAGCTGTACAGTCCATCCATCCATCCATCCATTCATTTTCATAATCACTTGTACAATTCATGCTTAGAATCACTGGTTAACCTAACAAGCATGTCTTTGGACTGTTGGAGGAGGCATTTAAATTCCATACCTAATGAAAATGATTTAGCCTGTAGTTACACCAGTGTAAGGATATTGTGTTGTTTGTGGAATTAAACAAAGATTCTTGAGTCTGGAATGTATTTGCTTTATAAGCCACACAGTGTAAAAGGTTTTCCCTCTACAAATGTAGGTAGTTTGCTATTGTTGAACGCATCTCTTAATCCAATAAGCTTACTGCTGTAGCCACACCCTCTTTCAGAGTTGCAGTATCATAATGAATCCACAACCCATTTAACAGCGAGTTGTACTTTCTGCAGCTTCACATAGAGATTAGAGAACCTGCTAATCTCCAGTAAGAGACAAACTGTAGTAAAACACATTGTGCCATACCTCAGAGAAACTAGAAGCCACGAGGCAGAGCACTGGATCCGTGACTGGCCTAAGAAAGCGCATTGACCGATCATGTTGTCGTTCATCTTTTTTACCCGTCCAAATCATTGTTTTCATTTCCAATCTCTTTGACCGTCTGCGGCTCATCCCCTCTGGTAGAGATGGAGATGTTCACGTTCCTCTCCTCCTCATCTGCACTGTCTTTCTTAGCCTTGAAACTTAACAGAGATGGAAACAAGCAGTTATAATACACTTCACATATTTTAACAGCATTTCTCTGTGGGTTCCTTGGCAGACGTGATATGATCAGGGACTGTTATGGAATTTATTGCTGCTGTTAAAAAGGGAGTTTTAGGGATCTTTGAATAAACTACATAAAGGATTTATGTCTCTACCTTTATCTGTCTCTTCTCTATACTCTGAGATTTATGAGTTTTAGAGATGTAATTAATTAATCCTGGCTGTCTTATTCCTCCCTAGTTTACATATACATATTAAATTGAAGATGAGCACTTTGTCTGTCATCTATACAATCTCTGCTCCCAGAGAGAGAGATAATAAAGGGCTGAGCGGAAGAGACAAGCACTGAAAAAAAACTGAAAGACACACATTTCCTCTTTTGTTTCGGTCTGCTGGCCTTTTTTAAAACAAACTTATATTTCTTTAAAGAAAAGTCAGTTGAGCAAAATGTTAGCAAATAAATAAGCTGATGTCTAGATAGATTTAGCACCGGTGGACTTTGTTTTGTGCCCCACAAGAGAGCAAAAGCAGTGATGTGTACGCTATCTGCATTGATCTTTGATAAATGCTGTGCAGCCGGTCATCCAAGGGAAAACAAAATCTCAGTCCTGTCTCCTGATTTATTTCTTTTGTTTTGATGCTGATGATTTTCAGTAGCGCTACACTTGAGTCTCAAACACTTTAATACCTGCTCGACACCAGTGGCAACCTTTTTGTCCCTGAGCTCTGCGGCTGAAGCAGAAAATGGGGCAAAAACTCTTCAGTCTGTCTGACTGATTATCTGTCTGACTGCCTGACTGCATGTTTGAAAAATTTACCCCGATACGTTACGTGTCGGCCTGTTTAGCCACTGAAGAGCACCACGACTGGGAAATAAATCCTGCCTCGCACAAGCATTATGATGTGACTGACATGCTGTGTCCGGGTCCTTCGGTCAGCAGAAATCCATCTCATTAACTGGCAAGTTGCACACGCTCACACATTCACAGACACATCATTCAAACACACACCCTCGAGGCTCAGTCTTGGCAGTTTTAACATTGCTGCCCACAGACAAAAAGCAGCCAGCTTTCTGGACAGGCCACGGCCATCAGCTCAGTCACCCAACATGTGTTTAAATTTATTACATTTTGCCTCAAGAGTCAGCATCAGAGTAAAGCAGATGGTACAGCATCGTACCCAAAAGGCTGCAACTGGAAACTTTGTCAGTTGGACAGGTCATTATTTGAAAATGTTTTTTTTTTTCTGGCTGTAAAAGTTTTTTCTCGCAGGAAGTTAGAGATGTGTCTTTTTCTTCCATTTTATAAAAGACAAAACAGTAGAATTCAAAAGAATACAAACACGAAACTTGTCTAAACAAAATCGGGTCCTGTTTTAATCCCAATCTCAGGATGCAATATATTCCTACTGCTGAATTCAGCAGACCATCTAAGGGGGCCACAAAGGCCACAAAGGACGAAAAAAAATTTGTTTTTATGTTTTAAAAACATAGTGGGGTTTAGCCCATGCTACGATAAAATAGTATGTATAAAAATTGTGCCTCTTTTGCCTAATTCAAAATCTCTTTATAACCAATGTAACTATGGGGAGGAGTGAATAACATACAATAAGCTATCTGCTGTCAGTAAGCTACCTAACTGCTAAAGTACACGCTTAAAAAATGCTTGTTGGCTCTTGGAAACATGAACGGATAATTTGACTAAACTGTTACTGAAATGTATAAAATCAAAAGCTTATTTATCTGAGTTTTTAATAAGTAAAATATACTTTGTATAAACTTACCAATCAAATATATTTTAGTTGATTTCGTTTAATGTAACATTTAAATTTGTACTTATGTAAAAAAAAAAAAATTACACGTCATCAAAGTACTTAAAGTCAATATATGGGGAAACATAATCATTTATTGGAGTGCACACCTGGCATATCTTATTGAATTGAAACCTTTTTCCCAGAGAGGGTTTTCCTCTTAACTTCTTTATACACAAGTCATATACTTCAGAGAAACCATTTTGCCTTCCCTGCCTGCTGCCACATGGATTTTTTACTAGCCATGTGTGCATCCGTCACAGCGTGAAGTGCTCTAACCTCAGCTGAAGTTTGACTGTACAAATTACTGAGTGGTGCACTGTGCTCTGCTTAGTGCAAGCCATTGGAAATAATGGCTTTCAGAGCACAGCAGTGCCTTTGTCATTTCCTGTCTGAAAGCCTCATTAGACTTGAAAGAATTAGTTGCCCAGTCAAGAGAAACTCAGTCAGAAATGCTGATAATTAATAATTCAGGTAATTTTGCTTGTAAGAAATGACAACTCATTTGCAAACTGAGAACTTTAGGTGTTTTTTTTTTCAATATTATTTAATGTTAAGTAAACACCCCTGAGTTATTGTTCAGCTAAAAGAAAAAAAAAAGCCCCTCTTGTACCTTTGGAACTGACTGTGGTCATTTTTATCAGAATCATTTCATGACATTTCAATGACCAGTTAATCACCCTGAATGAAATTGCCTGATTTAAATTCTTAAACCACTATATATCTGAGTAACTAATGACCTGTTCATAATGCCACATGTAAGTTTACCCAAGATTCTACACTTACTGGAAACTTTATTAGCAACACCAGTACTGGTTTGGACTCCCCATTGCCAGTGCAACATTTAAGCATCAGCCCATCTGCTTTAATGTTTGATGTGCTGTGTGTTCAGAGATGTTCTCCTGCATGGTTATAACGATAACTTGAGTTATTCTTGCCTTCATATCAGCTATTCATGATCCCTGGCATCAACAAGGCTTTCTTTGCCACTTATTTTCTAATGTTAGGGATTGAATGATTACATATTTGTGTTTATTAATAGTTCAAAATGTCTATCTAACAAAGTGGAAGGTGGGTGTAATTTTTTTGTAGGACTGGATTTAAAAAACTGACATACATGGTAGCCTTGGCTTCTTTTGTAATTTTGACAAAGTAATTCTCATCGTTCCGGAACCATTTGAATTTCCAAATAGTTGAGGAGTTATGGTGATGTGAAGTGCACATGGTAAAATCTAATTGGAGCTTTGTTTCTGTGTCCACACAGCAGTATGCTGTGAAAGCTTTGTGTACGGTGATGCTTAGCTTCTATTCTTTACAAAACCTTTTAGAATTTTGTCTTCAGCACAGGCGCTAACATAGTTAGCCCCCCAAGCGGTCACAGCAGTTGGCCGCCCCTCCCTGAGCCTGGTTCAGGCGGAGTTTTCTTCCTGTTAAAAGGGAGTTTTTTCTTCCCACTGTCGCCAAAGTACTTACTCATAGGGGGTCATATGATTGTTGGGTTTTTCTCTGTATGTATTATTGTAGGGTCTACCTTACATTATTATGCACCTTAAGATGACTATTGTGATTTAGTGCTGTATAAATAAAATCAAATTGAATTAAATAGTTACGGTCAGAGCACTTGTAAAATGGGCCAGCCGGACGGATAGGAAAAACAAAAAAAAGAAGGGGTTAAAATGTCCCATGACCCATAAAACATAAAGGTCTTCACCTAAAGTTGGTTCTGCTGTCACTTGTATTTAAAGAGAGAGTTGTAAGGACAAGAATTGTTTTTCCAGGTATGCAAAACCTCCTCTGGGTGTTTAGTGTGTCTGTCTTTTTAACCTGTTTAGAAAGTATGAGCTGACATTCATTCAGAATACCAGCGCTCATATATAGATATCTATTACTGCCTTTGTTTTTCCCTCTAATTCTTTTTCTTTTCATCAGAAAGTCTCATGCCTTTCAGGGTTTTTATCATCATCTTCAACCTCATCTCCTCCTTTTCTCTCATTGATTGGAAAAGCTATAAACCTTCAGTATGATTCGCCTGTGGGAATGCTCTAAGTGCTCCCTCTCTCTCTCCTTTTGCTCACATGTTCATTGCATTGTGTATTCCCAGTTGCCTTCTCATTCTATCATAAATGCTTTTTAAATCACTTGACTGGAAAATTGACTTGGCATGTCAATTTGGCTGAACCGCCCCAGTCAAGGCTTGGTGTTTGTTTGCGCCTGTAGATGCTTTTATTGTTGATTCTGTTTTTGCCAAATCCTCATGTGTACTTCGTTCTCTGGCGAGAGAAAACTCCTGAATTTATTTCACTGCTATTAAACCAGGCATTTCAAATACGAACAAGGTCACAGAATACTGAAAATGCCAGTGGAAGATCGATGATGCCCAGTTTGATTTTATGCAGCAAATGGTACAAAAAGTCACTGCACGGAGTCAAAATGCACAGCTACAATTAATAACACTTCACCCGTTCCTGTTTAAATAAGAAGCCAAAATATTAACGTTATTTAACAGCACATAGCCGTCATTTTAAAGAAAATAAAAGAAGATTTATTAGTGTAATTAAAATTAACTTAAGGTGATTTGGCTTCATCCTAAAGTATTTCTTTCTTATCTAACTTGTATTTTCCAGGTCACTGAGGCTTTCTACATTTAACGCTGTGAGACTAAAGAGGGCCGTGTTCACCATCCAACAAGCAAAGTCTGATGGACCCGTGAGCAGACATGTGAGAAGAGATCAACCGAACAGACATGTCAGCCGACACTTTATACTTTCCTTCTTTACACCAGTGAACGTCTGTGCCATCACTGGTATCGGCCCTTGTTTAGAGTTTTGCGGCACTAGCTACTGAAGCAGACTGCCTTTTAGTTCTGGCAGCAGCTGTAGTTTGATACTTTGATGAGGACCAGCTAAACCCTTTTACCACATGTCCATATGAGTATGTTCACAAAGCCACCTTCTTTTATGGTTTAAATTGATTTTATCCATGCTTTTCATCAGGATCAATGAGTGCTGCGATAAATACTAACTATAGCATTTAGTACTTTTTGTCATGCAGGGACTCTCAGGACACGCCAGAAACAAGCTGGCAAGTCACATTTTGGGAAAAGCAGGCGTAGGTGATAGTGTACCTTGCCCCTTCTCGTCAATAATCCCATGACCCCTTCTGAAGTCAGATAGTTGGCTATGAACTAACCACATGTCCTCATCAGAGATCTAACAGTAGCCTGATATTACCCACATGTCCGTTGGGATGAGCGCATGCCCCTAACCTCGCCACGTCAGCGTCATCGTGGCTGGCCGTGGCTGGCCGTCCCAGGACGGTCGTCTTCCTCTGCCATGACCCGGCTGATGTTGGGCCGGACTCTGGAGCGCATCTGTAAAGGCGTGCTGCTGCTCTGCCTGCTCCATTTCCTCATCATGATGATCCTGTATTTTGATGTGTACTCGCAGCGTTTCGACCTCTTCAGTCGTTTTAACAATGGCCGCAACGGATCCAGGAGCAACGTTAGTGGGGCAGGGAGTGGACATCATTATTACTATTACAACCTCTCCAGGCCCAACACCACATTAGCCAGCTACCTGGCCACAGGCGAGCAGCTGGTGCCAAGTGTGCAGCCGGAGAACACTCAGACGCCGTCTCCCAAACCTCTGCCACCGTGTCCGGAAATCCCGCCTGGCCTTGGTGAGTAATAATGTCACAGACTTCTCCTCCACTTCCCTCACTTTTTTCCAATTCTGTTGTAGTTACACACACACACACACACACACACAGGTGTATGAGAAAGAAGGAAAATGTGAATTGACAGGCAGAAAGAGAGAGAGAGGCCCTGAATCTGTTTTCACATATTTTTAATTGGTCAGTGTAGTCGCTTCTCACATGGGTGTGTAAGCATGTGTGTGTTGATGATGTTAATAGTCATTTTTAGATATTAGATAATAATGTGCAAACACATAGATATTTTGCCTTTATTGCCTAGCTGTTAGCAGTGACTTTAACTATGGTGGAGCTACCTGGGAGAAAATTTACAGCTGCCTTTAACAAAAATGTGACATTTAAAACAACCTTCCTGTCTGCAGTCGTGTTTGTCTGTGACGCTTCCTCCTGGGAGGTGTAACCATGGGATCTGATGCAGCAGTCTGCCCATTCTACTTTATCTGGTCTGTCTTTGTCATGTAGCCAGCAAGCTAACTGTAGATAGACAGGATTCTGCATGTATCAGGGGGATGTCTTGTGAAAACGGATGTGAAGCAGACTTCGTTTGATCTGACTTTTAATACATAATGAATCTTTTGAAGATGTGATTTTTTTGGCTGAGAACGAGAAAGATTTCATGATCGTATTTTTTCTAGGAGGTGGTTTTCCCTTGTAACGCCTGCTTTTATTATAATATGTTTGGACTAGCATTTAGCTTACACTGTACTCTTCAGCTCCAATTACAACTCACATTAGCTCAAGTCGGATCTAAGTTTCTGTGTACACAAGTTTGGGGTTTAATTTTCTTCTTTTACAGTTCTTCCTTGTTTAGCCTTTTCTGATAATGTATAGTTTATTTATTTTCTTTTTAAGTAACTGTATACCTAAATCAGGAGGATTTGCACATCATTCATTAGAGTAATGTTAGATGTAGCTATAGTTAGATGAGCTCTCGATCGGAGTGTAAAAGCTGTGTAGATACTACTTTATATTCTGTAAATAAATGTATCTCCAATTAGCAAAAGAGCAAGTGTAACCATAATTTTGTTTTTCTGGGTCAGCCTGCAACATAAAATGGATTTAATGTCAACAGTTTACAATGTGGTATTTCAACCTTACAGACTCACAGTGGAGCTATTAACAGAGATTCATGCAGTGAGACACGTGAGCTGACTCCTGCAGAAACACACAAAGCAGCACAGATGAAAGCGGAGGGTGCTGTATCAGTTACGCTTTAAAAGAAACCTGGATTTGTTTAGTTGTTAGTGTTAACATAATATATAAAGTATTAATGTGTTAGAAAAGAAACTTCAAGGGGGAAAAAGAAAGTCTCTATTTTAGTCACCAAACAACTGTGGTCTGGTGACTGGTTGGACTCACTGCAGTCATTTTTGGACAGGTTGTCTAAGGTTTGCAAATGTATTTGTACAAATATCGACAGGTTGCCATCAATGCGAACCGATGTGCACACCCTGTCAGCGATGTGTCCCTTTAGAGGACTCGACTGAACTGGTTGCCAAATATCTGTATGTCATTTTGTAGTTGAATCTCTATGTAATGCAAATTTCTGTGTATGTATAGATAGCAAGTGGTTTGCAACAGCCACAGAGTTGCAATTTTCACTGATTTGTCATAGTTTATTGCTGACTTGATCACGTTTAATGGCAAACTGATGGCAGACTGACTCTTATTTCCATTTTATCGCCATGTTGGAACACCAAAGTCAGTTTGAAGTTGCCGTAGACATTTTCTCCATTTTTAAAGCAGTTAATTCAAAGGCAACATGACATCTTCATTGAAAACATGGTAAATGTCATGTTTTCTCTAGTGTAACTGCAGCATTATCCAGCAAAGAAAAACAGAATTTAAAAGTTTAAAAAAGAAAGCTGAAACTTAGTGAAGAGATTTTTCGATGGGAAGACAGCTTCTTTGGTCCTTACCTTCAGTGAATTCAGTTTAGAGCCAGTATTTTTTAGGAGACTGGCCGGGTTGCCCTGTGAATGCACCGTGGGACTGTAAACAGTGTGGACTTGGTAAAACTTCCCATCGTCAGCAAAAAGATTTTAAGATACACACACACGGAAAAATGACAGCAGTAGCACTTAGATGAATAACCTTGGGAATAGGTGGAAAAATATTCGATATGTATGTAAAACAAGCTGCACACGGGGCACCTTGAATTGCTTACACACACATATCATCATTATGTATCCACCCAACAAATCAGAGGTTGATAGAGTCACACTAAGCCTGGGGATCACTAAACCTATAATTACATAGTGGTCACACACTTACTACACACACACACACACACACACACACACACACACACACACACACACACACCATTTCTGTCATGAACACTTACTGATAAATAGGGCTCAGGAAGGAACTCCGACTGTCATTATTTCACATTAGCTAAAGTAGGCTTGACCTGCGGTCTGAGTGCTGCTCAGCATCATTCAATTCATCCTAATGAGTCAAAACAAAAGCTGCTATTAGGCTCAGCTCTGTTTTAATATTTACTTTAAAGTCCTTTCAAGAAGAGAAGAAGGACTAGTTGTTGTGCTGGTTGTTGTTGGATGTTTGTTCTTCACTATACAGATCAAATTGAAATCAACCACATTTTAAGTTTAGATTTAAAGATAACCAGATAAATCCATAACAAGCTGATTTCATTTATTAATGGAAAAAAGCTATGATCTGAAATACATCACTGTGACAAATATTCAAAAAAAGAGAAATCAGGAAGTGGGACAACGCTTTTTCCAGCAGTTTTTGAAGTTTTTATGTGAGAATCTTTTTTCTTCAGAGTTCAGTGAGGGAGAAAGAGTGGGTGGACTTTTTAAATATTTACCTTGAAATGAAAAATTGCTATTTGATATTACTCTTTTAAACTTGCTTTCTTTTATGTGGTTTAAGTTAAGCCTGCAGTTCAGAGAAAGCTAAAAACTTCCAAAGATCCACGAAGTTTACTTTTTGTGCAGTTAATTTACTTTTTTACTTTTACACGCCTAAACTCTGAATGGAAAAAGCTGGATTTCTGTGCACATAGTCACATCACAAAATGAACGTTGAACAATTAATAAATATATAGAGACAGTTTGATTAGGGAATTATATCACTTTTTATTAATGCTGGATCGCACCCTTTCCTCTAGGAAACATCCAAGGTGATCGTTTGGATTAATTCTGAGCTGCTGCAGCTGCACAATCCTGAAATTTCTTGTATTTGTCATATTATTTGGTACATATGGTCAACAAATATATATATATATAAGCTTAATATACAACATTATATATTTAAATTCCTTTTGTCAAAAACAACTCAAAACATCTTCAGTATTTTTCTGGTGAAATAAAAAAAACATGTTTCTTATTTTGTCCCACCTGTTCCATTTGTAAATGAGCTTAGTAAACTTAATCCCTCGTGAACAGTTTGGGGTGAACATTTTTCTCCTTTTTTTTCACTGATTGCTTTTCTCATTTGATAATGAGGTTTGTAAGGTGCTTTGAAATTGGGAGCGAGAGATAAAGCTGTCAGGCTGATTTGTCTGAAGCTGAGGTTTGCTGATTCCATTGTTTGGCCTGGAATTGGCTGTCACTGACACTGGATTTGGCATTCATACCAGGCACAGGTGTACTCTTGTAGCTTATCTCTGCCTTTTCTCAGTGATGAAGTGGCTGCCTTGGAGCTGTAATGAGCAGGAAGGCATAGAAAGACTGAGTGAGTCTGTTTTCGGTCACAGGTGCACAGAAAGCGTGAGAGTGATCTAATGGATGGCGGTATGATGGTTTGTATGAAGTACGACAGAAAGAGAGGAGGGATGGAGTGAAGGAAGAAACAGCAGGTGGAGAGGTGAGGGGGTGTAGAGAGAAAAAGGGAGATGTTGGACAGAGGTATACAAAAACACACACACTACACACACTACACAAGCAAACTCACATAGAAAGTGAGTGAAAAGGGGGGAGAAACAAACAAGCAAGTCCTTGGCTGTCCCACAACACCAGCTGACAGGTGCTTCCTGTATGAGTGGCTAGCATCCACAGTTTATATCCTGAATGTGTGCGTTTCTGTTTGTGGGCGTGTATTTGTGTTTATTAGTGTTAGCTTGTGGGATTTGCAAACCACCAGTTCCTTATGAAAACCCTCATATAGGTATTAAGAAAATACAGATTAAGGAGTTCACTTTCCTTTCTTAAATTAAGAAATAAAATATGGATATAATATGAAAGTCACAAACAAGGTTTTTTGGTTCACATGTAATGTTTTTGGTTTCCAGTCAGTCAGGTTTTATGTATACAGCATGTATACTACATGTTCCACTGATGCCTGGTCTGTTATTTGAGCCTGTTGCTCTGTGGTGACTGTGCAATGTGATAACGTCTTGTTATGCACACTTTATGTTTCCATCAGGATATTAAAATGACACTATCTCACTAAATGCATTACAGGTAACTAAATCCTAAAGTCTCTGGTAATTGGCTAAAATTTCAATCGACTGAAATATGACATCTGACAGATTAGTAGGAGTTAACCTGAAACGTGATTGGTTGGTGGAGGCATACATTTGTCTGTATGTAAGTGAATGTTGTGTAAATGAGGATAGATGTATTTACTGTAAATACATTGTTGTAATTAGGAACTGTTTTTCTTTATCATTAGGAATTGAATAATTAATTTATATTATTTGTGTATATTTAAGATTTATTCATGGCCTTGTGCCGTATTTAGTTTTCTATTTTTACTGCATTTCAATGCTCTTCTCTTCTTATTTATCTTTGTTTTCCCACTTATCTTTTTCTGCTGCTTCTTCTTTATTATTTAATGAGAGGCTAGCCTCACATTAAAAATAGGTGTCTTTTCGCTGCATATTGATATGCACTGTCATGTTTTTAGTTTTGATTTGTGGGTTTTAAATTCCTTATGCATTTTTCTCTGTGCACAAGTTAAGTTCAGACAAGTTCATGTATGTGAATTCTCCTCACGTCTCTGCATTTATTCCTGCTATTACTCATGATGTTCCACGTACAAGACATGTGCATGCTTGAGCACACACCCAGACCACACACACACATGCACTGAGAGCTCAGTGGGAGGTTAAAAGCTATTTCCCAGGCCTTGTTTTAATTGGATGCTCCATTGGGTTTTTTCAGTCAAATGTAATTAGCAGGAATTAGCTATCTACTTCTGCATCGTGCATTGTGCAGTTGATCCAAAACAGGATACACCTGAGTTGCAGTTGTCCACTAAGACATAAATACTAAAGTCACTAAAATCTGCACTGTTAGCATCATAAATAACATCATAAATCACAAATACAAACATTTCACTATGTCTTCCTGGAGGTAGGTGAATAAGTATTGAATGGCATGCCAGAATTGTAGTGGTATTGCCTAGCAACGGGTTTCTAAATATTGGTCAGACCATTAGGAACAGTGGATCAAGGACATTGGTACCAACACTTGTTATGTTTAATCAGTGTATGTGAGTGTAATTAATAGTTCTTTCATTTTTCTTCCACAGTTTTCTTAGTTTCTCTTCCTTTTTGTTCTATTTGAATGGTTTAGGCTGTTTCATTAAATTTTAATGTTTGGTTTTATTATAATTTATGCATTTTATGTTGTCAAAAGACCTTTTTTTGCTTTTTTAAATGCTTTGTTTCTCTACATTGTAACTTCTCTACATTGTAATTGCAATTGATATTGCATCTCACTTTCTAACACCATCCATGCTGATGCAACTTTTTTTTTTTAGTTTTTGCTTGCCACATGACTAAAAGTTCTATTTAAAAATTGAGAATTTATATTTATTTGTTAGTGATTTTTATAGTTCCTTGTCCTGGATGTTGCCAGACAGCAGGAAAAAGAGAAAGACCCCAAATAAGATTCATGGATGTAGGGAAGGAAGACATGCAGAGGGTTGGTGTGACAGAAGAGGGATGGTGTGAGATTAAGGCAGGTGGTCCAACCGCTAAAGGGAGCAGCTGAAAGAAGAAGACATAGGTTAGCTCATTTAGCGTGTACAAGTACAGGGGGCTGCTCTATTCTGTTTGCAAGTTAATGCAAAATAAAAAAGCTTTGATTGTGATGCAGAGATTCACTGGAATCACTGAACTGCTTAATGTAAAAAGATGTAAAAACAGTGTTAAATATAACCAGAAATCCTATCTTGGACAGTTGTAAAAGTAGGACATTTTTGAAGGCTGGGACAAAGATCATCTAACTGAGATCTTGTCTTTATATATTCTGCATCTGAGTAAGATGCTTCTTTGATGTGTCCTAGCTGAAGAGTTTTAGGGCATATCCTACGGCATGGGTGGGCAACTCCAAGCCTCGAGGGCTGGTGTCCTGCAGGTTTCAGATATCAACCTGGGTTAACACACCTGAATCAAATGGTTAGTTCATTTGCATGCCCTAGAGTCCTGGAGTTGCCCACCCAGAGGCTCTGTCCCAGAGGAGGGACAGACCCAGACACACTGGAGAGATTCCCAGCTGACTTGGGAATACCTTGAGGCTGGGGAAAGGATAGTTAGTGGATATCTGCTTAGACGGCTGCCCCAGCAAACGATAAGAGACCGATGGATGGATGGATGGATGGATTACTCACATTAACGTATAACCCTCTGAAGTTCTCTGTTCAATTTACCCCATCAAAATAAAATAAATATACATTTTTTCCATTTGCTTCATAAATAACAATTTTTAAACAGCCTCAGGAAAGAACATGTTATTATCTATTACATTCATACTGATTCATTTTTGAATGGTAAGATGTGATCTGTACACCACAAGGTTGTTACACTAGATCTGCTAATGACACAGAAAAATGCAGAAATTGAAGATTTCTTTCATTCAAATTCTTGAACATCAGTCCAAACGTTAACAATTTAAAAATTCAATTGAGACACCATATTCATTTTTGAAAAAAAGTTAACATACATCAGACCTCTGTCATGGTCCTAGGAATGCCACCACCCTTGTACCCAGCACCTGCTCTCTCTAAAAAAGACATTACACTGAGCTCAACAGCTCACCAAGCCCACAACACTTTACTCTGGATTTCTGCTCTGCAATACAGCTACAGAGACTCTACAGAGAGAGAAAGAGAACCTTATAAGCCCTATTGTTTAGGCTTGAACATGCAAAAATGCACAATCAAGCATATTTATAATAGCTGACAAACTAAACTGTTTGCAGAAACAAATACATCTGTACATTATGTGGACCCCCTTCCCCACTTCTGAACCACAAATGCTTATTTTATTCATAGCCAACGAATACTTTCAACAAATTGATATGTCCCTTGTAACTGACTTATGTACGTCCACTGTGGCCATCATGCAGACTTGAATCATTTTTCACACTCCCTCCTTTTCTAAGGCCAGGTTTGAATCCAGGGAGGTCCGTATTCCCTTACCTTCCTGCTGCTCAGTGAACAGTGGGTTTGTAGCACAGCATGTTTTATTACCTTTCTCCTACATTTTTAATGGAGGGTTTAAATAGAAATGCTTAGGTTTAGAACAATGCCCTGTGTTAGCACAGTCAGTGGAGCTCTCAAAACATACATTATGTTTTGTAAGTAAACCTTGCAAGGATACAAAATTGTTTTATAGTAGACAATTTGATTTGGCCCGTGAGGCAAACAAAATATAAGAAAGAACCCATGAAAAAAATAATTCTCCATACGTCATCGTCTTTTGGATTAAAAGAAAGAGCAAATAACAGACTCAAAGTTCTTTCTGGTTGGTCCTTCTTGGCTGTTCACCTGTTTATCTTAAGGTGACTGTAACATCATGCCCAAAGCATGTTTGAATGAGTCATGGAGACTACACAGAGAAGAAGTGCAGTGTTTGTGGGGATGACGTTGCAGTTAAGTCATGGGATGATTAGGATTCTGTAGATTCTGATATTTTTGCTGATTTTGTTTATTGATTAGAGGTTAGGAGCAGTGGTGGGAATAACGGCATTATAAGTAACGGCGTTACTAATGGCGTTACTTTTTCCAGTAACGAGTAATCTACCTAATTACTATTTCTATCGTTACAACGCCGTTACCGTTACTAACAAGGAAATGCGGTGCGGTTGCGTTACTATTTTTAAACAAAGACGGTTGAAGCTGTCTTCAGCTTACCGCACCTTGCATCAGTTGCACGGAAGTAACTGTCTATGTAAGTAATCTGGGCGCTACAGCTTTAAGCAGCAGCAGCTGGTTCCCGTGGATGGCAATCACTCTCTGGCGGACGGTCACTTTTTTGGCACAACAGGTGTTGCTAGCGGGCAAAACAACCACAAAGGTGCTGCTGTTTGACTGAGGAAGAATAAAGTAGTCGTGGTGAGGCAATCACCACGACTGCTAACAAGGTGATATATACCAGTTTTTAAATTGTGCTGATAGGCCACGTAAAACCAGAGTCATGATAATCAATATATATGAGGTGTTTTTTTCTGAATACTTTCGTCAGAGAGGGAGAGGGGAGTTTTGAGATGTGAGAGATTTGTGACGTTTAGCGTCTTTGGAGTGTGTAGTGTAATGGATAGTTTTGTGTAGTGTGCCAGAACAATGGGGTGACTGCTGAAAGGTACAGGTGCTGCCATAACCTCAGCAAAGGCAGATTACAGGGTAAACGGTGTCGCCAGGTAAAAAACAGCAGGAGTGATACACCTCCTGTTGTCAGACCTGCAGGTATCAGGCTTGTGATGTTCTCCTTTGTAGTGGACAGAAATTATTTTTTGGAGTGGTAAAAATAATTTGTGTGGCATCTTATTTAATGCAGAACACCTGATTGTTCTGTAAATAGTTTGAAATGGTTATAACAAAAGGGGGTAAAAGGTAAATGGCTGCAAATAATTTTGTTGTTTGCAAAACTTGTGCATAGAATTTTAAAATTGACAATTTATATTTGCATTTAAAGTTACGAAATATAATTCAATAAACATGTTTGTGGTTGTTACAGTAAAAATTATAACTTTTTATACACGGATTTTATGTTTTTTGACTGATTTCAGATCACTTGTGTTAATGCAGTATATTAAAATTAAAACATAACTGTAAATTCAGACATGTGAGGTTGCGCTGAAAAGAATGATACCAAACAAGGTAAGGTAAATAGTTTTTAAAGGTGAAATGTAGAGGTCAAATCAAAAGTAGTCAAAAAAGGCCAATTATACCCTGGACCCAAGAGGGTTAAACATTTTATTTAAAGTAAAGCAGTAGTTACTTTCTTAGTAATTAATTACTTTAAGAATATTTTAACTCAGTTACTAACTCAGTTACTTTTTTGAAGAAGTAATTAGTAAGTATAATTAATTACTTTTTCAAAGTAACTTGCCCAACACCGGTTAGGAGGCACCAGTCCAACTTTTTCCATTTCCAGTCTGGATTTGACTTACATTATCCGCCGATTCGGAGCACCAAGCCACTCCCGCTGTTTTTAAAAGTGGAAGCTGTAATCCTCATTCTAAGGAAGAAGCAATGGATAATTCTTTGTTGTTTAAAACAACATTAGGCTTTTCTTTATGAATTTCTTTAAATATAGTGAATAAAAAAAACAACAGGATCAAATCAAGATTTGAAAAGTGAAAGAAATGTGTTGACATTAGTCACCTAATTTGTGACACTTTTACAGCGAAGCGCTTGTTCAAATTGGGTCATATGTTTGTTGGGTCTAGCTTCTAATATCAAGTGCCTTGTTGTGATTTTGTGCTATATAAATAAAACTGAATTGAATCTAATTTTTAAATAAACCTTTATTGGTAAACATAATTTATTTGATCTCAGATCATTCATAGACTTGTACTAGTTGCATTTATTTACAATAGCATGAAACAATTTCTTACTGTAGCTACCCAACAACTTCCCAGTTATGTGACATCATCATTGGAGCCTGTCAGTTGCAACAACTCACTCGACCAAAGTTTGTAGTGAAATTTTAAACTGTGAAATACCACCAAGTTGTTTTTGCTTTGCCTCAGTTTGCTTTCAGCTCCTTCCATGTTATGTTAGATCTTCTTCTAGCCACTGGTGTGTTGCTGTGGATGGTATGTTATCAAAATGTTCTAAAGAACATACAGTTGAATTAAATAGTTTGGCTAAACACACTTGTCACTTAAGTTAAAAGTGCTTAAAAATGCAAGCAGTACACAATCATTTCTTAATGTCTGTTCAGTTTTAAACGTAAGGCTGTTACACACCAAAAGTGTTGTATAAAACCGACACATTATCCTGAATTTTCCGAATGCGAACTTGGCGTGTAACCTATAAACGCGCAGACTGAGTTACGTTTTTGCAAAAAAATTCATCCTCGTGTAATGCACTAATGCACTGTGAAAAACATGGAGTTTACATCAAGCAATGATGAGCTGTGTTAAGAGACAGAATTATATACCTTGTCTTCATTTGCCCTTGTGTGACTTTTGTATTCTATAAGCACCAGTCATTTTCTACTTTTATACTTGTATCTGTTAATGTCACCATGAGCTGTGTAAGTGTAATAAACTGTGTCTAGCTGAGGCCCTTTTACCTTTTATGGTTGTGTCCAGCGAAAGGGGTTAACTCATGGAATGCAGGCTATATGTCCTGCGACCATATATGGATGCGCTCCATATATGGATGCCCTGAGCGCGCAGCAGTGTCTTGAGCGCGCAGCAGTCCATATGTTTCGTGTCCATATATGGATGTCTTGAGCCGCAGCAGCCTACACGTCTCGTGAGTGTGTAAGAATGTATGTGCGCGTGCATGTGTGTGAATCCTTTGTTTGAGGAACCATCCTCCCCTATATAATAAAGCCAACGGGGAGTCACAGCGCATCTTCAGAGTGTCAGCTTCACCGGCGAGCATTCTGTGACGGCCCGTGATCACGTAAAAACTTAAACAGCTGTTGTGTCTTTCCTTACTCCCGAGAGAAATCTCTGACAAGCTGGTTTCTCATTTTACTAATGCTGGGCATACACTGTGCGAGTTTTGTCCCATTTTGAGACGATTTTTGAGTCGTGCGACCGTTTTGGTGATCGGCCCGATTTTGGCCTTCATTGTGCGTCGTGCATTGTGTAGTATACGTGGGGTAAAGACAAGCGACTGACACCTCACGACCAGCTCCCGATCATCAATCGCTTGGTCGTGAGGGTGTCACAGTAGCTTCACACACTGCGCACGCGCAAACACATAAACCTCGGCGAAAAAGACGGAGTAGCATGACAGTGTTGTGTTTTGCGTGTACGCACAG
>VUQR01018064.1:0-10615 GCA_015108515.1 Hemichromis elongatus | reverse complement strand
AACATGAGCTACCTCGTCAGGCCAGGACTCTGCAGTCTATTTAGACCTACAGGCCAGTGGACACTCTTTCAATGACCAGGATGCACACATCCTGGACAGGGAGGAATGCTGGTTTGAGCGCGGCGTCAAGGAGGCCATTTACGTGAAAAGGGAAAGACCATCTCTAGATCGAGGAGGGGGCCTAAGGGTAGTGCAGCCATTTCCCAACTCGCTGTGAATGGTACTCATGGCCGTTGATCAGTGGTCTTTGATCAGTAATCAATGGTTATAAGAATTTGCATAATCATGTAGAAACTGACCTCACAGCCCATTGTCCCTTCAGTGGGCTGGTTTCAGTCATTATGCAAATGTACTGTTTATAAGGTTGGGGAAACCTGCAGTCAGCTGAGACTGAAGAAGTCCCTTTCTCCCACTGACAACGTTACGTCCAGATGAACAGAATCAACCTTTGGAGCTTTAATGGGCTAAATGTTTAAAAAAAAAAATAGGAATAAGGCCACACACTACCTCACCACCATGTGGGGAAAGTGCAGAGCTGAGAAAATATAACATAGAAAATAATTAACAGTTTTCTTACTGCGGAGCAATAGTTTTCTAATTTATTGCATCTAGTAGTGAGTGCACTGCTAGTCATGTGGCTAATTTGCCCATCCAGTAATCCGTCTATGCTATTCTGTAACGTCAGCTCACAGCTGCAGTGTAGGTGTGACAATAGCAACCAACAATCTCTGTGGTACTCCTTAAAGTAAGATGTCTTCGTCATCTTTGTCTTTGGCAAAGATGACAAAGACAGACTGCTTTGTAGAGCTTTTCTGATTGCTCAAGTGGCCAATCAGAAAAGTTTAGCTCTACAAGCCCATCCTTAAGTTTCTAAAGTTTTACTGAGCAGTGACTGTTGGGGAGGTAAAATACCCATTGATTTTAATTTAGGCTTTGTCCCTTCAAAGGTTAATTGTTTCGGGATAAAGAAAAGCAACCCTTAGAATTATGGGAAATGTTTCAAAAGCTCAAAAATGCAAATATGGAGAAGAAAATAGAATCAAAGATGGGTAAGATCATTGTGGTAAAGCCTTTGGATTCATGGGAAAATTAATAAGATTTTTTTTGAAAGCATAAAAACCCTTTTTAAAAAAAATAAAATAAAATAAAAGTGTTAGAAAATCTGAAGAATGGTTCAGATTTCTCGTGGTTAAATGTCTGCCTAAGAGGCCAGATGGACTCTCCTGGCATTTTGCTGTGAGTCAGAAAACAATAATCATCTTCATCCACCGTGTTATTTACCTGTCCCTTACAACAGTCACTTACCTGCCTCCTGTCAACACGCTGTAGCTTGAATCTGCCACATGCAATTTCCAGAGAACCGTTCACTCATTTTATCTCCTAAAACGGCCGAAAAGGTTAATTAAAGGCTGTTATTGGCTGTTACAGTGGCATCTCGGAGAGCACTCACACGCGCGCACACAAACAGACACGACCACGAGCACAGAAACCTCCAGCTGTGTTGAGGTAGAGCTGCCATGCGGGCTGTGTTTCTACGGAAACAGCAGGTAGCCACAGGAGTCCCTGGTGTTTTTCCAACTCTCATCCTTTAGACACAGCTGAGGTCTGCTGATAGAGGAGACAGAGAGAGCAGGGTCGTCTGTGTGTTCGTGCTTTTCTGAGGACAAACCCCTCACAGTTTACCCCGTGCTTTAGGCTACCATCACATTCTCACCTTAGGACACAAAATGAACTTACCCTGCTGCAGCTTTTCTCGTATCTCCAGGTGTCACTGGTGGTTTGGGGAGGCGCGGAGAGACGGTGTGCTGAGTGAGTTTTGTGCCCGGCTTAGATGTGCCAGTGCAGCCCAGATTGATCCACGGCTTCAGAGCAGACAGCTCACTGGAGCTGCAGATATAAAGCTGTTCAGGTCTGTTTCACCAGGATGAAATGTCAGGACTAACAGCAGCACAGGTGCAACAACTTCAAATTGAAACTGCCTGAGAAAGCAAGAGCAGATATCATACACCCCACAGCTGCCTTTAAACTCTATTACTTGTGTATAAAAGGTGGAACTTGGAGTGAGAGACTGGCAAATAATTTATGTTGTAAGCTAAAAGCTCTGCAGTATTAGTAAGAGAACAACAACTATCAGACGATCCCCTGTGAATGAGCACTTGGCCATAGAGAGAAGGAAGAACTACTTTTTTACAGAAAGAGACCGCTGATAACTCAGGGAGGGGCAGCCATCTGCTTCCCCTCCCTGTGGGATTGAGGGGAAAGAAGAGAGTAGACACAAAATTACTGACATGTAAAATTGGGATACAAGTGCTTCACGATAAACTGATTCAGTACCAACATTAAGTTTATCAAAATTGGAGAGTTTCAGGCCTAATCTTAAAAATACCCAAAGTGAAAGGTGGATCAAAAATGGAGGGTTCTGATTAACTATATGCACAGAAGTGCTCTAGTGAAGGAAGACATCCAGAGGGTTGGCATAAAGGAAGAGAGTGCAAGTGAGATCGTGGGAGATGATCTGCTGTGGTGACTTAGGGGAGAAGCCAAAAGAAGAAATCCCATTTCCACAGGTCTGAAAAAACAAGCACACTGCCTTTCAAACATTTATGAAAGAACGGGTCATTCTAAAGTGCTAATTGAATTTGATTGTTGTGCTTCAAGAGGATGCCAGCACTTTAATAAACCGCTTTGTGAAATATCTTCCCTCCTAGGTATTCCACAATCAACTGTAATTAGTATTATTGCAAAGTGAAAACATTTAGCAACCACAGCAATTCAGCTAAAGTGAGTTAGTTAGCATTAACATCAGCACCAACACTGTGTGCTGGGTGCTTCATAGCATAAGTTTCCACAGCTGAGCAGGTGCGTTGTTTAGGTGGAACTGTACTTCTATCCATATCGTGTATCTGATAGCTCAGCCTCATGTTTTTACCTCTAAGCCATAAAAGGCTGACGGGCTATTGTCGTCACCCGGCCTTGCAGGCGAGTGACGTTGGCACCCGATTTTGTGAATGCTATAAGAATGAGCTGTCGTAGGATTACGAAAATCATACCGCAGGTGCAACTACTAACAATCTCTGATAACGACGTCAATGTCAAATTTTCTGAATATCTTATTTCTGAAAATCAACTAGAAGGCTGAAGAGTAGTATTTTTTTATATTTTGGAAACTCTAGGAACCACAAGGAAGCCTACACTGTAACAGCAAAGGCCTCTGTAGGGGTAATATTGTAATATGAGGTGTTTAAGATACGATGGGCGTTGATCATTCAGAACTTTGCGAGAAGGAGGATTTCAAATTCAGTTCTGCATTTTATTAAACTGAAATTGACCAGCCACAATGTGAACAATATGATCTTTCTTTCTAGTGCACAGTGCTACTCTTTCGGTCACTATGGGTAGCTGTAGGTGAGGGTCAGGACCTAGGTCAGTCAATAAATCGACAGCCTCGCTTTCATGTTCAAACCCCTCTTTTCAGCACTAGATTAAACTTTGAAAATCTCCACCTTATGACTGAATTCTAAATTGGCTCGACGTCGGTGAAAGTGAAAAGCGATATTAAAAGACTAAATGTGGGTTTGCTTCACATTAGGAAAAATACTCTACAAAGCAGCGACAAAGTAGTTTTTGTAGCACCTGGAAACAAAAAGCTCATGGTCAGTTTTAAATCAGTTCAAGTATGCTACAACAATCCCTCTCTAGTCGCAGGGTCAGTCTAACTGCTCTATGTTATTTCCATGTTTAAAAAAATACAAACGTGTACATACAAGCTTATACTTGCACAGGTTTCCAGCAAAGAGTTGGGACTAGCAATAAATGTAAGTGAATCTTCACAAGTCAGCAGTCAGAGGCGAAGGGACATGTGCAAACTTTCCCCCATGGCGTCAACGCCAATCACGATGTGTGGCATCAGAACCTGATGCTCTCCATTCCCTGAGCCTCTCACCTTCCCCTCAGCCTGTGTGTGATAGATAAGAAATGATTAAAAAAGAAAAGAGGGCCGAGGAAAAAAAGCTGAATATGGAGTAAAAGGAATGAAAAGAAGAGCGAAGCGGCGTGGGACAAAGAGTGTTAGAAAAGACGAATGCAGAGGGACCAGGAGACGGTGAAGCAAGCTCGGAGATAGAAAAGAGATAAAAGAGGTGATGGTAGCCAAGGGGCAAAGCAAGAAGAGGAGAGAAAGGGGCATTTGAGGAAATGAGAGAGATAGTGGAAGGCCACGGGGATCACGAGATTAGGCTGAATCATCTTTTAAGTGATGACCTTAAAAACACACACTCAGCTGGATGCCAAACCCTGAGGCCTCGGCTATGTGTGTGTCTGAGTGTAGGTGTTTTCATTCGGTCGAATGTTTGTATATGAAGCTACACCTGAGAGCATTTACAAGGAAACGAAAAGTAAAATTAAAGGCTGAGAGGTGCTTCAGCCAAACAGGTGCTGTTTGTGTGTGGATGGTGGAAAACTCTCCACATGCTGTGAAAGACGTGGTACGAGTGAACACACACACATAAACACACATATCAAAGTAAGTGGTCCTCCACAATAATAGCATGTTATGTGCGAGGTTAGTAGGTATACTTGCAAGCTATGATGCTAATAAAAGCTGCGCTTGTCAACATGAGAAAGGGGTCATGACCTGATCACCTAATTCTACATTTATATTAAGCTCAGTAACTCACTAATCCAACTTTTTCATATCAGTGGCTGTTACCAAACACTAATCCTACGCTGTCAGCACTGCGATCATGAGTCCTGTAATCATATTTTTTATGTGTAAGGCAACATCAAGTTGGACTTTAGACTTTCCTAACAAAAATAAATACATAATAGTCTATAAATTTAATGGATTAATACTTAATTAGCATTTGATGTATAATACTTGGATCATAAAAATAAACTTTACTACACTTTTATGGTCATGAAAATTTCTGCTTTCTTCAAAGTGTCGAGCCGTTGTTGTTAGTTTCCTCCATCCACCTGTGCACAGCTTCTGACATGCGGCGCTGAAAGCTAAACAAAGATCAGGCCAGTGTCACCAAAACTCTCTCTCGATACTAGACATTTGGATATCCAAATGTCTGATTATGTGGTTATCAATTCACAGCCAAATCAAAACAGCAGTTGCCCTAAGAGGCTTTATATTGTAAGATAAAGACCCCACAATAATCCAGAGAAAACTCCAATAGTCAGATGACACTCCACTTGGCGAGAGTGGGAAGGAAAAACTCCCTTATAACAGCCTGGCAGCACCGGGCTCAGGGAGAAGCAGCCTTTAGTGGTGACCTGTAGAGGGTGAGGGGAGGGAGATGAGGCAAAAGACACAGAGTGGATTCATTAAATATAGATGTGTGTAAGCATATAGTGCTATTATTAGCCTCTTGTAGTTCTTTGTTTTACCTTTTCGAGTCAAAGACTAGTCAAATGCTCCTTTAACATCTGACATGTGCCTCACACAGGCACAATACACATTTAGAAATTAGCTGAGGAAAAAACGAGTCGAGACATCTACCATGCTTCGTGTAATTTGAGACCAACGCAGCATATCCAAATTGAATTTCAATGCTAATCAGTTAGCTGAGGTTGTTTCATTAGCATTTTTTCAATGTGTTGTTTTATTTTGTCTTATTTCACCAAAGTAAACAAAAGGTAATTTTCAAAGCGTCAAAGGCAAAAAACTCAGATATGTGATGAGTTTAATGCTTGATTTCGCTTCCCAACTTTGGATTAGTTGCGCTTGACACCCACTCAATTTGGGGTTGCCTGTAATTACTGAAATTGCAAAACTTCCCTGACACTGTGAGATCTCTGGCTGCTATAATGCTGCTCATCTCTTCCTGTGTGCGCTACACGCCTTCATGTATTTTACATTAGGGCCACAGTGGGAACATGTCAGGGTAATACTTTGGGTTAAATTCTCTTTGTGTTGTCTTCCCCTTTAGTTTCTTGTCTCGACTGCACTGATGTGCGTGCTGTTTTCCCATCAGAATCATTAGCTCGTCTGATAAATTGCCTTTTCTGTTTCGTGTTTTTGCCACCACGTACATGTCCTTCTCCCACTCTGTGTCGCCACTCCTGTCTGCTGCCCTCTCTCTCTCGTCTACCTGTTTTTCTCTGTTTTTATTTATTTGCTCTCCGTCTGTCGGCTTTTGAGCTTACGTTGTTTTTCCTTCTCTGCGTCAGTGTTTTTCCAGCTGTCAGAGTTTCTCTCTCTCTGTAAGTCCCTTCATCCTATTCTCTCTTTCTCTAACATCATTACTCATGTGCATGTGAGCGTGTGCGTGTGTGCATGAGCGCGGTTGACTGTTCGGTTGTGTTTGCCCTCCAACCCATCGTTGTGTGCACGTAGGCCAGAACTGTGCTGCTAAATAAACCTTTTACCATTCGAGGTGTGAAATATTTTTCGATTAAGAAATATATTTCTCTTTTGAGAAGCCTTCGGATCTTAACAACAGATATTGAGAAGAAACTGCAAACAGTGCGGTGAAAAACATCTTCAATATCTCGGCGTTGATTAATTCACATCATGACTAATTCCTTTTCCCTTAACAGTGGGCGTAGAAGAGGAATGCATACTTACTTTTAACACATTTGACTGTTTAATCTACTAAAACCATGTTGGTCCCACATGGTTGTTACATTTTCACTCACACTCCACTACCTGTTGCAATTTCAGATCGGTACAAGTTGGTCAGTTTTATGGTGACCATGTGAATGTTTGGGTGGATGTGGATGTGTCTCAGGTCCCTTCAGAAGATTGGGGAGGTGGTTATAGCGGTGGCGGAGCACCTGACAGCGGAGGGGAGATCCCGTGCCGTCGCATGCGGAGTGGCAGCTACATCAAAGCCATGGGTGACGATGACAGCGCCGACTCGGACACGAGTCCCAAAGCCTCGCCCAAGTCCACGCTGATCGCCCAGAGGGAAGCCTTCAGACGCTCTATCAGCATGGATCAAAGGTCAGATGGCACAAATTCAGCTTTTATATTCATGCTGAAACACTTGTATTTACCCTTAAGTCACCTCTCTGCTTTTAAAAACCGTAAAAAGCAAGTTTATTCTGTTTGGTTTGGTTGACTTTTTTTAAGCAGTGCAAAAGCAGCATAGCACATCAAACAGGAATTGCACAGATGTGACAAAAGTAAAGAATAAAGAACAGAAACAGACAGCACTGGGATGACAAAGGGGAAAAAAGAAAAACAACCTGGAACAAAATGCATAAAAACAAAATTGCAACTTAGTCCTAGTTTGGATGGTTGCTGTTTATCCAAACATTTCCCCACAGGAGGGTTTTTTTGCATTATGTTACTTTACTGCTTTTTTTTTTTGGTCTGTTTTTAGAATTCATTCCTTTTCTATTACTTTATAAGAGGTTGCAGCTTGGATACACAACAGTGTTTGATTGTGCCTTTAAGGCTCACTCTTTAAATGTGGACAGCATTCTTTTTCACAGTGTGGGTGAAAATACTGGATAATGGACCACTGGATCATTTTTTTTCCCCCAAAGTCTCACTGCTTAGAAAACTCCTGCTATCCCAAATCTGAATTTACAGTTTGTAACATGATAAATGATGTTTCCAAACACATTTTGGGATAACTATTAATTTCAGACGTTAAAAACATCCTTTCAGACTCGGGAAATTCAGATCTGTTTAGTAAAAGTAAATAAAGGAGGGTACACTGAGGGAAGATTGATCCCTGTTCAATTTGTAAGTTTGTTCACGTGCAAATAAACAAACAGTCTTTAATTTTACGGTGGTTTCATTTAAATGGAGAGAGACCGAATATCAACCAAAAATCCAATAAAAACACATTACATAAACTTTATAAACTGAAATGCATGTTTTTGTGTCAAATAAATATTTGATCCCCTACAACCAGAAGTCTGTGTGTATGCTCGTGTCGAATAGATCACAATCAATCAATCAATCAATTAAAGATATGCCTGTTTTCAGCTTGTTACAGGGCTGGAATGGGCTACAGGTCCATCTACAATAAGCATGTTGAAATGGTGACAACTGCTGGTGCCATTATTTAGAAGTGGAAGAAATATAAAAAGGCCATCAATCAGATTCTGTCTGAAGCTCCATGTAAGAGCTTACCTAATGGGATGAGAATGATTATGATAAAAGGTGGTGGATCAGAACAAAACTACACAAGAGGAGCTTGTTAATGATCTGAAGGCAGCTGAGACCACAGTCACAAATCGAGCTCACAAGGTCTCCCTGCTGTAGAAGACAAAGGTACCGGCCCGTCTTAGGTTTGTAAGTGAACATCTAAATGATTATGAGAAGACTTGGGAGAGAGTGCTGTGGTCAAATGAAACCAAAATCAAACTCTCGGGTATCAAATTTGGCATCTGTTCATTGAGGGAGCAGTGGATTCTTTTTTCTTTATTTGATCTTTATTTATACAAGTAGTCCTATTGAGAGTCAAAGTATGGGGTCATGTACCATAAAATCTTGGACAAGAAATTAGACGAGTCTTAAAGCTTGACAATGACCCATAACAAAGGCTAAAGAACAAGCACATTAAGGCCATGGAGTGGCCACACGAGTCTTCAGACCTCAGTCCTATAGAAAGTCTGCGGAGGGAGCCGAAGCTTTGAGCTTTGATTTAGCGAGTTTCTTTAAAGACGAGTGAACCAAAAACCCGAGCTGTGCAAACCTGGTGACCGACTACAACATCTTACTGCTGAGCTGGCCAATAAGAGTTTCTCCACCAAGTACTAAGTCATGTTTTGATTTGCGATGATATATTTATTTCACTCAATGACATGCAAATCAATTTTTAATTTTAATTTTTGGTTGATGCTCTGTCATTCTTCATTCAAATGAACCAACCATAAAAATGAGAGACTGTTTAACAGGCGATCAAATAATTGTTTCCGCCAGTGTAAACACTGTACGTTATAGATAGAAACTCAGTGACCCAGCAATGCCCTAATAGCAAGCACTTAACAAGTGGGCGAATCAGAGAACACAGAGGACAATAAGCATCAACTAGGACGAGCCACACTGTGTTCATGATTTGACACTCTGTGTGAAACTGATTGAGTAACCCTTTAAGATATGTATAAAGAGGCATTTTAGTGACATTCATGAACCATTTATTTAGACAAATGAAGATTTCAGACCATAAACTAAATTATTATAGTGAATTATTCCAGAGCTTGCTGTAAACATCACTAAAAAGATAATCTACGGATTTTAGCCTATGAGGAAAGAAACCGAAAAAGGACGTTAATGTTCTTACATTATGCAGTAAATACTTTCACATAGGCAGCCGTGGAAACCTTTTCACATTTAACTGTAGCTCTGCTTGAACATCATAATAACTACTGCAATGTTCGGATTTTATTTTTCATATAAAATGTGCAAAAATGATGGTCCCCTAATTGGCATGGAAATGCACCGTCACAGCACGGAAAATGACTCCAGCTGACTCAGTTATGACACATGATACAGTGAATTTTTATTTAATGGCTCGCCAAATGGTGAGCTGTTTGTGTTGCAAACATTTTTTAATTTTTTTGACAACGTGAATGGCAGCCGTGTTTACAGCCACAACAAAGCATCAATACTAACATTTATGCTTGTGTTTATTCCAGGCACTCTTGTAAACAGTGTACAGATTCTTACCCTAACAGCCGAACCACACCCAAGACCCACACCCGCTCCCGTAGCTACACCCGCTCTTTGACCAGCACACAGGTAACGAACAGCAGGGTGAGGCTTTGAAGTGTGTGAACCGCCCCTAGAATCGCCTGTTTTTCTACATAAATATGACCCAAGAGATCTGTTCTCGCGCCTTCCTGTCCTTCCGGGAGCAAACACGAAATACGTAAGGCGGCGAGCCTGCAGTACAGAACAAAGCAGGCACGGATGACAATGGATTTGACGTTGATTACATCAGATACAGCATGAAAGGCAGGGATGGGATGAAGGTGAATTGCAAGGCATCTTCATATGTCTTCAGCTGCGGGAAGGCTGAAGCAGCTTAAACAGTGCATATTTCATGAGACGTTAATGTTCAGAATGGCATCAGTGGAGGCATTAGCTGATGTGGGCTGGCATTGTGGATTTCACCTGAGCTGCGCCGAGCTAACGTTAAGCTCGATTTGATTTGGTCGTCCGTTTATTGAGGAAAACGATCCAATGGTGCATGTTCGTGAGTAGGGATGGGTATCGAAAACCGGTTCTTGTTGAGAACCGGTTCCCACTGTTTCAATTCCGTGGAATCGTTAACAATTTTTACAAACGATTCCCTTATCGATTCCCGTAGCCTCGAATGACGTCACCACGTTGCGTAGCATCTTTTAGCCAGTAGGAAACATGGCGGCTAAGCGGTACAAACGCTCAAAAGTCTGGTTATATTTTATGAAAAAGGATGACAACAGGGCAACGTGTAATACTTGCAAAGTAGAGATTTCATCAAAGGGAGGAAACACTACGAATATGCAAAAGCATTTGCTCGAAAAACGCGATTGCTTTAAATGAATGTCGTGTTTTTGATCCGCTCCGGACTAACGAAGCTCAACCCAGCAGCAGCGGTAGCGTTTGGACGTCCTCTCGCGTTAATACTGCAGGTAACTAATCAACTAGCATTGCATATTATGTTAG
>VUQR01018063.1:6068-19150 GCA_015108515.1 Hemichromis elongatus | reverse complement strand
CAACTACACAAAAAAAAGAAACGAAAATAAAATGAACCTTTTGATAGTTTAAAAAAAAACTCTTTATTTGGAGTTGCTGAACAAATTATGCTTTTTTTATTTACTTGAATCATTTGTGTTGTTTCAATGAAATACTGTATTTTGGCAGGATAACTCACTGGTTTTTGCTTGAGGCAGTTCAAGATTTTAGAGTAAGATACAGTTTTATTTAACACAGCTGAGTGGAACCACTTGACACTTGATTTTTTTAGTAAATCCAAAACCTATGGTAACATTTGTGACAGTGACCTCAGTGGCTGTAGTAATTAAAATAGGAGCAAAGGTGGGGATTTGTATGCTGGTGTCATGTTTCCCCCCTTAGCTTCTAGTTTATTCAGCTAACTGATTTTAAAATATTCCAAACTGCAACAACTGTCATGTACCACTGTGCTGAGGGAAGGCAGTGCAGGACGCAGGAGACAGGATGTGAAAGTGCTCTAACTTTTATTACTGGTAACTTACAAAGAAGATAAATCAAACACAGAGTCGAGAGCTGAACTAGGAAACATAAAACCAAGGGTTACACAGCAGGCAAATACAAATACAGTCATGGAAAAAAGAAAGCACATCTTTGATTTCTAAGGTTTTATATCTCTGAACATGATAACAAATAATCTGGTTGTTGTAGATCTTAAATAAGGTAAATGAAGCCTTAGATGTGCAGGGCGTGATGACATGGTGTTATTATTTATTTAACAAAAAATAAGCCAAAATGCAGAAGCAGTGTGTGTGAAAAACTAAGTCACCCTTACCAAGGTAAGTAAGCAGCCAGGTGGTGATAATCAAATGTTTAACTGATCATCAGCAAATGTGAGCACATCTATAAAAGCAGAGATTTTTGGCAGTTTGCTCATGTGGAGCGTTCAGGTATGTGTTAACACAGTGCCAAGGAGGAAAGGCATCAGCAATGATGATAGAGAAGCAACAGCTGCTGTCTATCAATCTGGGAAAGGCTATAAGGTCATCTCCAAACAACGTGAAGTCCAACGTTCTGCAATGACAAAGATTATTTGCAAGTGGAAAACATTAAAGACAGCTGCCAGCCTTCCCAGGACTGGATGTCCCAGCAAATGTAACCCAGGGGCAGAGTGTGTAATGATGAAAGAAACTGCCAAAAGCACAAGAGCTTCACGTTTCAGTTAAACGTTAAAGTTCATTTCAATATAATTAGAAACAGACTGAACAAGTATGAACATATTAAAAGGGCTGCCAGGAAAAATCCCGTTCTCTCTAAAAAAGAAAACGGTAACACAGCTTAGGTTTGCAATTTCAAGACTTTTGGAACAATGTCCAGTGGATAGACAAGACCAGCGCAGAGATGTTTGGCCACAATGCACAGCACCACGTTTGGCCAAAGCCAAACACAGCACATCAGCACAAACACCTCGAACCAGCTGTAAGCATGGTGGTGAAGGGGCGATGTTTCAAGGTTATTTAGGCACCTTGCAGTCACTGAGCTGGCCCTGAACTCCTCTGTATACCGGCGTATTATAAATTCAAATGTCAGACCATCTCATAAACTGATGCCCACAAACTTCAAAAAGCTGAAGCATTTTTGGAAAGAAGAAGACTGGGTCAAATTTCCTAGACAAGATGTGAGAGACTCAGAAAGTCAAACAGAAAACGCTTGATTCAAGCTATTAATAACGGTGGCTCTACAAACTACTGATTCCTAGTTTTGTTTACTAAATGATGAAATAGTGCGATATATCATGTGTTGCTGTTTATCTTTGGTTGTATTTGCCTCATTTTAAGACCTGCTAAGGATTATATTATTTTTTTGATGTGCTTGAATTGAAAGAAGTTGTACTCTCTTATCATAACTGTATCTGTTTACAGGGATAACTATTCATTATGTGGTTTACTTATTCCTCTTGGGTGAGAGTAGTGACTCCTTGGAGCCAATGAGTGCAGTGAAAATTACAGTTCTCATATCTCCCTTCCTATATCAAACACCTTCTGTGTAAGCTGGTATTAGGACGGATTTATTTTTTAAAAACCTGTTTCAGAAAGTCATTTAGACACAGCTCAGTACAATTGTACATTTCATGCTGAAGCTCATAATTAAATGAGCAGCTCACATAATACTGAAATCAAGCTAAACAGCAGATCTACACCTCTGACAATTTGTAGGTGGCTGATTTTGTGGACTTTTAGAATATTTCATTATGCTTTTACACCCACATCTTTTTTTTTTTTTAACTTGCACTGCAGCTCTAAACCAAAACACATTCTCGCTTACCCACAAAACCACCCTGGGTACTGTCAGCGTGTCCTCACATTCAGCCTCTAATTCATTACCAGTGAGGCTGTTCCAGAAAATGCTGCATGATCACATCACACACTGGTCTCGGCTCATTCTTGAGCTTTTGAAGCAACTTGTCTGTGTCTATATATCTAAATCCAGCTGTCCAAAATCATTGGGAAAAATGTGGGAAATGTATCCCAGGGTGGATTTTTTGCTTTCAGTGTGACCCAGATTTGACTGTTTGTGTTCAGCTTTGCAGTGAGAAGATCTAATCTCTTGTTTACCCAAATCTCATTTTTGTTTTGTTTTTTTTTGTAGTTTTTTTTTAAATTGTTATTTTGCAGATGGAATCTTATGCAATGCTGGTTTAAAGTCAGAAGCAGGAACAGGAACAGGCTAAAACAAAAACAGCAGAATGATCTGAATTGTCTTTCCACTTGCGTAAATGGGAACGATTGTGTCAGTTATGATGTCATGCACTGATGTGCATCAGGTCGCTATGGTTACACCAATCTCTTGAGAATGGAGCCATCAGATTGGATTTCCACACAGGCAACAGGTCTTTAAAGGGTGAGTTAATGGTCTGAAAAGTGTGGCCACCAAAAAGAAAATACGGATGCTTGTTTAGATTTATTAAAACAAGATTCTGTGTTAATTGAATTTATATGTTTATGAATAAAAAGCGTTTTACAACATTTCCTTTTCACGCCACACATGTCATTCCCTGCTCCTCTATATTCAGCTTTCTGCTATATATAGGCGTGCTTGATGAGTCTACAATAGCCTGGTACTTTACATAGTCGTACTGATGACCACAGTGTTGTCAGGAGTAATGTTATAAAACAGGCAGCCAGTGTGTCCTCCTCCCATCTGTTCTCTCTCCTCTGTCTCTATTTCTCTGTGTTCCATGACGCAAAGCCTGAGTGGGAGTGGACAAACCTTCTGCTCCCTGAGAGGACTGAGTGGGCCGCCGCCATCCGCTGTGCACGCACCAGAGATGGAGGCAGAGATGGAGGTATATGGTAGAGGAGAGGGGAGGGGAGAGAAGGGAAAGCTTTTGAACAAAAGTGAGTGAAGGCCTGAGAGAAAGTGACGGTGATCGATGGAGAAAAAGTAAATAACAGGGAGGAACAGGAAGCGAGAGAGGGAGCGAGTGGTTTTTGGAGGGAGGAATGAGACGTGGATTAGTGAGAAAATGCAAAGAAGAGGAGATGAGAGCCTAATAACGGGGCGATAAGGAGAGATGAGCGGAAACAAGTGGAAGACAAAGATAATGAGAGAGGACTGGTCGGATAGAAGAAATCAGGATTTAGGAGGACAGGCTTTATGACATGTTGAGAAATCATTGTGAGAACAAATTATCTTTAAATAAAGTGAGTGTTTAAAAAAAATTAAAATTTAGTTCACACTGTATATTGTTTTTTATATTGTATATGTATATACCATAGACTGTAAGTAAAAGATAGAACGATGTCACCCATTAGTTTTGGACAGTGTAATCTAACCTTCAAACTTAGCATTTTGGATACTGCTGTGTTGTTTTTAAGAGCCAAAAGTGAAAATATTAGAATAAGATGATGGATTGCCCAATTGCATGATAAAGATAGCAAGCTCAGTTAGCAAGGTGGATTCATAAACTATAAAAGGTACAATACACAAACACAGATACCTGATGATTTGTGATAAATAATAGATTAGTAAAATACTAGGATTTAACTGACCAAAACTGAAATATAAACGTCTTGGCCATACAGAAGCCCCGCCCTCCGCGTCCAGTCCATCATGTGTTTTTATTCTTCTGTCACTGTGTCAAGCTCACATGAGTTAGTCATGGTGTCAGTGTCATGTGTCTCCGTGTCTCTTTAGCTCTCATCTTTGGTATTTAATCAGCCTGAGTTTCAGCGTGCGTCTTTCTCTGCTTCCTGTTTTATTGTGATAGTCTCTTTTCCTGTGTATGTTCTGCTTCCCTCTTCTCATCAGTCAGACTGTGGTCAGCCATGTTCCCCAGGTGTTTCCTCTCTGCCCTTGCGCCCACTTGTGTATTTATTGTCTGTATTTCATTCTGTATGCTGTTGTGATATCCCTCATCCTCCAGCTGTGGAATTCTCAGATGGCTCTTTTTTTTTTTTTAGCTCAATTAAGTGCCTTGTGAGGTATACTAATTCCAATTAAAATACCCCAGAAGCCATCGACGGCAAAGAATGGCAGCGAGTGCCCTTTTAATAAAAGTAGCAATTATGTGAGCCCTGCAAGACATTGTGGGTACACCTTGCAATCGGTCTTGCTAAACCCTGCATCCAGATAGATGAGTGATTAAAAAAAAAAAAAAATCCCATAAAGTTCCAGGCTATAAACATTTTTATTTCTGCTGTAAGTTTGGGTCTGTTTACATGAGAGTCTGTCGGATTTAACCCACTTTTGTAGTCAGCCTCTAGTGGCCATTAGAAGTGCAGTGTTTGCCACTTTAGAGCCACTCCTCTTTAACTGGCTCCAACTGTGAATCCAAGTAAGTAGCTAGCATACCACGGAGCATACCATGCATAAGAAATAAACCATTAAACAAACTGAAATTAGCAACTTAACAACTGTGTGTAAACTCATCAGGAAAGTGTTTACGGAGGGTCAAGTCTGGTAGTTTTCCCTTGGTGGCTATTATAGTCCAAGTTTAAGGGCCTTAAACTTAATGACCATTCACAGAAACTACTTCTGTTTTTTATTTTGTCTTTGTCCAGAGGCTGCTGCTTGGTATTTACACATATAAGGCGCAACCAGGAGATGCATCTCTGCTGCCACCATCTTTCTCAGGGGTACTGACTGTGGGCTTTGACTCTATCCTGAATAAAATACCAACTTTGTGTTGTTTTCAGATGCTGTAATGAAAGAAATGCCAAAACATAGCAACAGCAAATAACACTCCCATGGTGGGAGGCTGTATTTACAATATTTTATTCTTCCAAACAGGTTTAATTTGATATGTCTCAATATTAATTCACTTTAAAAGGATTACGTTGACTGCTCTGGTACTAAATTTTACGAAGGCAGGTGTGTTTTGAGAGGACAAAAAAAAATAAAACATTAAATGAAGTTTGAATTACTGCTAAATTCTGTATATACCCAAGTTGTAGATACAGAAACATGCTGAGATGCACAGTTTTACTAAGATTTACATTTTTGTGTGAAGATCGCCTGAAGATAAAGTTAAGACTTGTGATTTATGGAGCCAGAGAGACTTATTGACTTGTCTGCAGCTTTCATTTCAAGTCAGACCTTCACAGGACTAGACAGCTCTTTAAAATAACTGAGTAGCCCCTTCTGTTTTTAGATTTTACCTTTTAAAGCAGAAAATCGCCAAAAAGCACCTAGAGAACTGTAATGTTTTAAAATCTGTATTTTTAGCATGACATTATAGAAAGTAAATAAGTATCCCTTATTATGAAACCAGTTTTAGCAGTTGTAACAAACCGAAACTGTCTGAAAATCCATTGGAAATTCATGGAAGCCTCCATAAACAAACATGCATTAGAAGGCTTATCAACCCACTGATGTATCCAAATGTATATATTTGGACTGGCACTGTAACAAAAAACATAGTTTCAGGGCAAAAATGCTAATTGACAAGTACTTTTACTTAGTTTTATTTCACTCAAATGAAATAATTAACTAACATAATGTCATGTAGCATTACATTAAGTAACGCTGCATAATGTTAGTTGATAAGTATTACACTACTCTGTCTACTGTGGGTGATTGTATGTGTCAATCTTAAAAAAGTCATGCAAAAATATATTTAGATGAATTTAGTTCATGTTGTTTGACATTTCTGCAAGCATTAGCCTGAAAATAGGTAAAGTAGTCATTGGCTACTAAAATGCCTGTCAATAGGGCCCTTTCCCATAGGAAGAAGCACTGCGCTGTCCAGTAGGTTGAGTAAATGAATGGGTGAATGAGGCATGTTGTATGAAGGCTTTGAGCCCTCAGGCAGAGTAGACAAGCACTACGTAGAAACCAGTCCATTTACCAAAGTGGCCCTAACAAGTGGAAAAATCTGAGTCTAAAAAATAAAGCCAGTGTGGAAGTCCTGAAAGCTGCAGTTGCTCTAACAGCCTGTGTCTGACCTAGGGATGGCAACTGATAAGAATTTACTTAGGTCACCTAACAATTTGATTCCTTATCAGTTCTCAATGGGTTCTCACTGGGTCCACTTTGAGAGTCACCATCATTGCTCAGCACCATATCAAATACATTACTTACATGCAAATTAATTACATGCTGTGGGTGAAATGTTTGTGCATGTTGGAGGTATTTCCACTCTTTGTTATAATCAGTGTTGGAGTTGTTACACGAAAAAAAGAGAAACACGATTCCACATATTACACAAAACGCTTTACTTAAAATGAATGTAGTACATTAAATCATTAAACTACTCGTTCCATTACTTTCATGTTTCTCTGTGAAGTGACCTGAAATTTTACTGGCTCATAATCACCATATAGCCTCACACACAAACACAAATCTCTATCCTAATGAGGACACCCATATGATCTTTCTCTTAGTGTTTAGGTATGAACACAAAGCAAAAGTAAAAACCAGCACAAAGAAAGTTAAAAGTGATCGCCATAGTGATTCTACTTTAAAAACATGAGTGTGGAGTCTGATTGCACATCAGTTTGTTACCTGTTGAAGTTCAGAGTTAGGCGGCGGCTGGAGTTGGCATTCGCAAAGCTTTAACATCACTCTGGGTATTTGGCTAGCTTAGCGTTAGCACTTTGTGCAGCTGCCGATGGTGTGGAGACTGTGCCACTATTTTCCTCCTCAAGCAAGTGGAACTGATAAGGGGGGTTGAAATGCAAGGAAACTAACAATTCCAAGGAATTGAACTACTGGGAACTGGTTGCTAGGAACTATGCCTCTCACTAGTGTTTTTGATGTTAGTAATCTACCATTAATGTGGGTTAAGGTGCAGTTAAATACACTAACAGTTCGTCAAAGAAGTTAAAGCTTCAGTTCTGTTGAATAAAATTTGGGATTTAATTTTTTACTCTACAATAATTAGCAGGTGTCAAAACCGTTAACATGCTAATCAAGTAGCCAGTAGTTAACACTGGCTACCTTTATTAGCACTTCTCCCCTTCTAAATATAGACAAGTGTTCCATAAAACTAGAGTAAAGGTTTAAAAATGAAGTGGCTTTTAGGACTGTTAAATTTAACAATTATACATTTAAGTTGTTCAACATTGTCTCAAATGTTTAAGGTAATGTAACTTTATGGCATTTTTCAAAAAGATACTCGCATATTAGTCTCCGCTTTTACATGTATCACGTTTTGGGTTTTTTTGCTGCTTTTTTCGCCAGCTTTCAGTAGAGATAATCATTAATTGAAATACATTAAAGTATAGTTTCTCTCATTTTGTGCTTATGGACTTTACATTTGTCCACTGCCTTCTTTAAAGATTCAATTAAATGCTACTTTAAATGTCTCCAGAGCAGCAGTGTAGAGTGATGCATCAGTGGCCCTCGCAGTGACCTCTGTCTATTTTCTGATCCTGCTGCCTTCTCCTGCTTATCTTTAGTAACTCCATCCCCCTCATGATCTATGGATGGCTATTTTACAATTTGGCTAAATCCAGCTCTGAGGTAGCAAGTGACACCTTCTGTTTCCATGCTTCCGGTCGCTAGGCAACCTCAGCAATTTATGCCACTGCCAACAGAGCGATGGAGGAAGTAGCGCCCCGAGTCCCCCCCACCTTTGTTCATCTTGGCCGCGGCCGGCCAGCGTCATCCGTCATCTAAGAGCAGTGCTTCCATACCAGGCCAGTGACGAAGGCCGCTGCAGCACGCTGCGCTTCCTACTGCTCTCATTAAATCAGCTCTGCTTCCTGCACCACAAGGACGCATAAAAGAGGAGCTCAGCAACTACAGTGAAACACTCTGCTGCCCTCTCTTGTTGGTGAACTAAAATATTTTCAGTATTCTTCACTAATTAAACTACACTCAGCAAAATAAATGTTAGAAAAGTCCCAAAAAAAAAATCCAAGTAGAATAAGTAAACACCCCCAGATTAAAAACAATGCTTTAATCAGTTTGTTTAAAATTTTGTACAGTATGTTCACTGTTGTTATTACTGGAAAATTTGTTTAAGCAAGCTTGTCATTTTAAGTTCAGCAATATGCAGTAGTCTTGTAAATAAATGTGGAGAAACAGTAAAAGGGTGAAAGGCTCCATTTTAACCCAAACCCGCTGTTTTTTACTGGGATATAGGATTTAGGAAGGTTTGTACCTCAAAGACAGCTGAACTTAGAACAAAATGCCAAATCAAAAGCATTTTTTTCCCCTCTTTTTCTAAGCTAGTAAAAATATACATACCGTGAATGTGTGTATTGTTTTTCTTGGCCTACTGTAATCATGAAATGAATTAGCATGGCATTTGTTCTGTGCTCTGATGGTATGAGCAACAGACGGTGAAGATGTCAGCGCTCCAGATTGAGATTGTAAATTAAGCTGTAATGTAGTAAAACTGCACATATGCATAATAGAAGTGTCCTGGTGCACAGCTATGATGAGGCAACTTGTAGAGTCTCCTCCTTAGTCAGGATTGTTTGTGCAACTGCCACCCCCACTACCACCTGACATGGACTTTGTCACTGTTTTCACAATGGAAATAGAAATGCTTATGTTTGCTCATATGGGTCACATAAAATAAAATAAAAAAAGAATACAAGCAAACCTCTTGAGGGCTGTTCTTCCTCAAACTGGCCTGAGCAAAGGTTAGGTGGCAACAAGCGCACGCGAGCGCTGTTGCCACCTAATATTTTTTTTTAAAAAACTGTAAAATCGATAAATATATCACTGTGCTAAAGTCCTGAGCCACCCCTCATTGTCCTTGTAGCCAACCTTTTAAAGAATGCTTTTGTTTTGGTTATTAAATCACTTCTTAATGAATATTAAAAATTCAATTAACTCAGGAGATGAACCTTATATCTTATGTCTATACATAAAGTGTCCAAAGATCTATCTTTGGACACTTTTTTAGCAACATCTCTTTCATACACACGAACAGTTTGTTCCAATTTCTTTACCTGAATCTATGAAAAATGCAAAAACACAATCCGAAAGGGATAAAATTGTAGTTTTGGACCAACAAAATGATTCCCACTAGCTACAAACTTGGTGGTTTTGGCATGGCGTGCACTGTGTCCTTAACAAAAGTGAGGAAATTGAAGAAAAGTATAAGGACTAAAAAACAGATTCAGAAACATCAGTGAAATGTTTCTGGAGCACTGAAATGTCAGTCACTCTTCTACCAGAAATAGTCTCAGTGGAAGGGTGGCTCAAAGAGTTGGCAGTTCGTCTTGTAATCGGAAGGTTGCCGGTTTGAGCCCCGGCTCTGACAGTCTAGGTTGTTGTGTCATTGGGCAAGACACTTCACCCGTTGCCTACTGGTGGTGGTTAGAGGGCCCGGTGGCGCCAGTGTCCGGCAGTCTTGCCTCTGTCAGTGCGCCCCAGGGCAGCTGTGGCTACAATGTAGCTTGCCATCACCAGAGTGTGAATGGGTGGATGACTGTAATGTAAAGTGCTTTGGGTCTTTAGGGACTAGTAAAGCACTATATAAATACAGACCATTTACCATTTTTACCAAGAAGGCATTCTTAAGGAAGGAAAACAGGAGGAAATGCTGGGATATGCCAAATTACACAATAACTGGGCTCAAAATTCGTGGTAATGTGTACATAGGAAACAAGGGGAATGGTACACTAGTTTGTTTACAGGCATCTATAAAACAAGGTGGAGGCTCTGCCGTGGTTTTGGAGATGTTGGAGAACTTGTCAAAATTAACGGAATCAGGATATCAGAACAATAATGTCAATGTCAAATAACAGCTTCATTTAAAGTACAAAGATCCCAAACACATGCAGTGAAAGCATACCTGGATAGAAGAACATGCAGTTGGCTTCCATAGAGTGCAGACGTCAACATTACTGAGGCAGTGTGGAATCATCTTGGCAGACAAGAGAATGAAAGGCAGCCAACATCCAAAGAAGAGCTTTGAATTTGAAGAACTATTCCTGAAGACTACTTAAAGAAATTACAAGAAATCTGCCAAAGGGAGTTCAGGCTGTGTTAAAGAATGAAGGTGGTCATACCAAATATTGACTTTCAAGCTTGTTAGAACAGAACAAACTGTTTTTTTCCCTTAAGTGTTGTTGTTCCGTGTACATTTGCAGATGTCTCAATATATTTCAGTGTCTAGTTCCAGCTTTCCTACCAAAATACATCAAATTAAGAAACTTTTGCACACAACTGTAGTTACATTGCAAATCTGCCGGTCACACAGAAAACAGCCTCTTGCAGCTAATGAGATAATAAAAAGACTGATTTCATTGACATTCTGTGGAAAATTGCAGGATTTCACAGTACTCTCAGCAAATAAATGACAGAATGGGTTTGTTGTTGAATTTGTCACCACAGGTATAATAATTTGTTCCAATAAATGTAATGTACCCTGCATATCCAGCGACAGAGACACCAACAAGCAAAAATCAAATGTGCCCTTTCAGGCCACCATGACATGTTGAGCGGAACACACACAAGTGCACATTCATTTGACTGCTGGAACATAAATAAAGGCTGTGTTCCCAGAAAGCTATTCTGTATTTTCCAGCTTCACTAGAAAAAGAAAAGACAATAATAACTGGAATAAAACTTAAATAGAAGCACGGTGCACAGGGAAATGGTTTTTAAAGGTCAGCATGGTGACCTTTTCTTAGCCAACACTGTGCGGAAAAGGTTGCACGTGTGCGTATAAATCCCTAACCCTGCAGAGACTTTCCTAAGGAAGTCTCGCTGTATGCAAACATTCAGTTTCAATGCTTTAATAAAACTGGAACTGAACAATTAAGAGAACTATCATTTTAACATTAACATTAGATCAGGTGAGGAGAAATGTCTCCTTCCTCACTGATTTCTAACCAGGATATATTGAAGGGAATATGGATATAGAATATATGAGAATATGATAATAAAAAGTAACACTGTTAAAATATCTTGTTCAAACTAGGATTGAAGGTAAATATAGTTGATTTTATTGATAAAAGAAGCAGAATGAACAGATAAAATTTGCAACGATAAGATGGAAGTTATTAACTAGAGGTGTTATTGACATTGTCCGCTAGATAGAAACTACAGAAAAGAATGAGTCTGCAATTTCAACTTGGCTAATATGTATTAGCAAATTCAATAATAAGCTTTAAATCTAATGCTAACCGAAATAAAAAGTACATTTAAATTACATTTAAATACATTTACATAAATGTCAATTATATTTCTCTAAAAAGTGTGGAAATTGATAAAGGATCACATCAAAACTGTGGCTAGAAAAACATCCCAACACATTTACCCAAAGGTCAGACGGTGTAATGCTTAGGGAAGTTTCAACCAACAGAGAGCTTCCTCTCAGACTCTAAAGGTCTCAGTTAGCACTTGCTAAAATTCAAAAAACATGATTAGAAAAAGACGAGCTTTGACTCTAGAATAATTTATACATTTTCTAAACTAACTTGGTTGCACAGCTTCAGTTTTCCTGGTTGAATCTGAATAAACTAAAAGACTTATGGAATAATATCATTTGGACAGATGACAGCATAATGCACGGAGAAGCTAAACGCAATATATCAGCACAACCATCTCACTGGTGGAGGGGTGAGGACTTGACCTTATTTTGCCGCCATGCAACCTGGGTACCTTGCAGTCATTGAGTCGGCTATGAACTCTTCGGCTATGAATATCAAAGTATTCAAGAGTCAAATGTGACCTAGATCTAGACCCCAACCTGACTGAACTTCTGTGGTATGACATTAAGAGAGCTGTGCATCAACAAGTGCCCTCAAACTTCACTGAAATGAAGCAACATTGCAAAGAGGAATTGGCCAAAATTCCCCCACAACGATGTGAGAGACTGATAAAGTCATACAGAAAACGATTACATGAAGTTATTGCTGCTAAAAGTGGTTCTACAATACAAACTATTGAGTCATGGGGTCTACTTAGTTTTCCCGTCACTTTTTCAGCTTAGTTTTTGTTAAATAAATAATCGGACATTGTAATATACCATGTATTTTTGTTCATCCAAGGTTATGTTTAAATAATTTTTTAATCTGCTAAGGATCAGATGACTTTTTAAAATGATGTCTGAATACAAAAAACTTAACTAATATGACCCTATTCATGATGTTGATGAATAGGGTCATCAACAGAGCTTTGGGGTGTTTTGATGAAAAGGGTATGGACTCATTGGTGGAGGCCACAAGGCTGAATTGTGGTTAAGAGCAGTTATGTTTAGCTGCAGTGTCAGCATCAGTGGTTTGACCTGAGACTGAGATCATGCCCTCTTTTTTCCCCAATAGTCGTCAGAAATCCCAGTAAGTGAGATTACTTCACTTTGTCATATGATTACCGTCATGTGCTTTTGTAATTCCCTTTGTCATGTTGTGTTGCAGCATGAAGTAACACATGACATGTGGTGGTGTTTTTTAATGTACCTTTGACACCATTCCATTATTCCAGATATGAAGGGATTGGAGCTCAGCATAGCTCAAGACTGATGGCAATTTCAAACAATCTATTCAGTTGCATATAAGAATTAATCATGTCTAAATTTGACAGTCATTCTTCCTGTAAGAGTGTGCCGCTATGGTCCATGTGCACTGTTGTGTAAACAGGACTTGTGAAGCAATAGGAGAGAGAACCAGTGAGGGAGACAAGTATTGCGTAAGTAAGCCTGTGCTTTGTGTTTAAATTT
>VUQR01018062.1:12573-34944 GCA_015108515.1 Hemichromis elongatus | reverse complement strand
GTCAAACAAACATGACAAGGGAGAAAAAAGGATAACAAAACATGGAGAGTAGACAGACTAGAACACACTGGACACGAATTGGAACTAACATAATAAAACAAGAACCAGGAACAAGAAATAACGAGCACAGATGCACTGAGGGATACAAAACTCAACACTAATGATACACTTATTAATTACGTAAAACTCAATAAACAAAACTTCAGTATAAATCCAAAATGCTGGGTCAATGACCTAGGACCATGGTGGCAACATGATCATACTTATAGCTGATGTTAAAAAAAAATTTCCCGTCCCCATAATGAACCTGCAAGTGCTCCTTTGAGTTGATGTTTCTAACGAGGCTGAGTGTGCATGTTTGTGCCTGCTTCTGTAGCCAGAACAACATCTTAAGACAGAAATGGAGATGGTGTGATAGAAAAAAAGACGAGACGATGACTGGGAGAGGGAAAAGGAGAGGGAGAGAGAAACCGAGAGACCTGGCACCCTACACTCAGCACTTTCACTGACTTAGCAAAAGAGTCTGGATGTCACTGACTCCTAAATCACTCCCAGCCTTCTTCAAGCTCCATTTACATTTCAGGAAACTCCTCATGCCTTGAGCCAGAGAGGTTGTTTTACTTAACTGTCTCAGGATACAAATATCAATTACTGTAATGCAGCTCCTGCTGAAGTGTGCGCGCCTGCTGAATGATAAAGGAGCTATACTGTCAGAACAAGCTGAAAAATACCCACATTTGTTTGAAATATAAAGAAAAAAAAATCAAGAAGTTGTTTGCTGTTGCCGGAGGATGCACAAATGGTGCGCAATTGTGGTTGGGTCAACTTAAAATATGTATCCACTAATTAAAAGTGAAGGCAAAGTTAAAGTGAGAATGTACATGTCGTTCAAGGTAATAGGGGGGACACACAAACACACACTCAGACTCACACACAGAGGAAATCCTCCTCATTTGTTTTACTTAAATTGTAAACTGGTATTTTTTTTAAAAAAAAAGGAAATGATGTAACAATATATCAGACCCATCTATGGACAGAGCGAGATACTGTGAGTGATTCATGACGCATGCACTTTCCAAGTCACTAGGGATTATTAGATTGCTCGTTAGCATGATCACAAGGAGAGGATAGATGGTAGGTTAATTACTGATGAAGAGTTTAATAAGGGTGCCTCTTCAGTGCCTCTATAGTGTACTTGTAAATGTACTTAGAAGTGGTTAGGGAGTAGGCCAAAGACAGCTTGCAGTACAAATGTTTGCTCTCGGTACACTAAATAGGCTTTAAATGAAAGCAGTCCGCTCCTGAAGAAGACAAAGATGCATGACAGCTTTGCCCTCTGCTTGTCTGAAATAAAACTACATGTAAACTTTTGGGGAAAGTTTGCTGCTTCTCAGTTTCTCTAAATCCTCTGAGTTGGACCCGAAACCATGGAGGGGAAAGCTGCATAGCCATGGATACAAGTTGCATACAGAGTGTGCCCCAATCCCTTAGTCGGTCCATTGCAACTGTTGGGCTTCTTTTTTTTTTTAGATTTACATGCCTGTGTCTCTTCATGCACACTGAAATTTCCACCAAAAATGAAACATCTATATATTTAGCTATTTACTTATAAAGATGTGTGTATCCAGACTTTTAAATTATACTAGTTACAGTGCACGGGACAGTCTAAAAGTCCTGCATTAGAAAAGGGATTTTAATGTTATACTTGTATTTTCACCATCCATCCGCTTACCCAATTCAGGCTCACGAGTGGGCCGGAGATTGTCGCAGCTGTCACAGGACGAGAGGGAGGTACACGTCAAACAGCTAATCTCAGGACAGACAAGCAACCACTCACGCTCACATTCACTCCTACACTTAAAAGAGTCACCAATAAATCTACCATGCAGGTCTTTGAACTGTGGGGGGCAGCTAGAGTCAGACACAGGGGAGATCATGCAAACTCTACACAGTAAGGCCCCGTCCATCCAAGGGATTGGAATCCAGGACCAACATGACTATAAGACGACCGTTGGTGGCTTTGTACTGTTATATTTTAAAATCATCTAAAATCCATCTTTTCCCAAAACAGCCATATCCCTTGTTGTTTTTTCCTGGAGTGTTACAGAGGAATCCCCCTTATTTGCTTATTTCAAGTTCCTGAATAAGATTCTGATTTAGGCCACTACTGGGAGGTTGTTTTTTTTAACCGTATGCTCTGCCAAAAAAAATAAAAATAAAATACATTTTCTACAAATTTCAAGATCTCTAAACCCAAAATGCATGAAATGCATGACTAAAAGTATGCAGACAAATTGTCTTGCATTCACAACAGTGTTTTACTATTATAATTGCAAGTCAGTTCTGGGGTCAAGAAGTATCTTGCCTTTATTTAAAACAAACACAAACCCTCCCATCTCAGTTCTAAGACATGTAATAGCGTATTAAACATATATATCTGATGCACTTTGTTGATTGAGACACCCATTAAAGTCTCCACTCCACTTCCCAGCCTTTTTTTCTGATTTTCAGACTGCAGTAAATATATGTAAAACAGCTGCAAACACTTGCCGCTTTGTGTGCTTAGGCAATATCAGAAAACTATGAAGCTGCTGAGGCTGCTGGCTGTGTTATTGCTCTGCATGTGGGCAACATCGTGACATTTTCTGGATGCTAATTTCTGCTGCTGTACAGCTTTCATCCTTCTTCGTGCAGTATTTGTATTGGGACTAATTGTGAACTGCCGTTAATCAATGCTAAAATATTGCACAGGAACAATCTGCTCAAAGTCATGAATTTTTTAGTGTTATGTGCTTAAGTTAATAATTATGCGCTCTGGATGAAGCAGGTTAGCCTGCTGTTACATACTGGATGTATTGAGAGCTATTCATCCTACTGAAATGAACTTGTTTGGTTTGTTTTGAATGGCCACAGCTGACATTTTTCTGTGCAAAGTGAATGCATGTAATAGGAAGAAGAAAACAATGCTATAATACTCTGATATGATCCCTTAATTCATACAGAAATTATGTTTGATGTCTTTACTATATAAAAAAAAATCCTTAACAACCTGAGAAAACATTAAGGATCCCTACGTGTTCATAAAGTGAACTCTTCCTATTTACTTTGTGCAGTTTCCTTGCATGTATAATGATGTCCTGAGTAGTGCATCCATGCAGGATTTCTACCTACATGCCTACTTACTACATTTCCAGCAAAACTTTTCACGCACAGCTTGTTTTCTAGCACATTCTCAGAATAACCCACGGTTCAAATCCCTATATTTTTCATCTCCCGTTCATTTGAAACACAATGCCTAATTCCCCTGTTGATATCGTACATAAATAACCACTCTCCACCTCTCATCTCCCAGAGATGCATCGCCCCCATTAATGCGGTATGTGCTGCTAAATTATTTAACATGGAAGATGAGTGAAGTGTGTTGGGTTATGAATACAAGCAAAAGGAAGCCCAGATGGAACCTAGTAAGATAATGGAAACAAAGCCGCCTTTTCTCATCTGGGATCGGCGGCACTGTAGAAAGCAATAGTCTATTACATCAGAAACTCCCCTCAGAGACAGATTTTTTTTTCTAACTTAATGAAGTTATGTCTTTAAAATAAAAAAAAAGTCTGTGTGGTATGCTCGATATATGTGTGAGCCCGTCCTTGACGTCTCATTCAAAAGTGAAACTATCAAATTGGAACATCTCAGCATGCTCCCGCGAACACAGAAAGGATGCATCAAAGTTTCTGATGTCTGAGCTTCTGAACTCTTGATAACCTTCAGGATTAGTGCTGATAGCTTTTTTTGTTTTTTAAGGGGGGTTATTCCAAATTCATGTTGGTTGAACAGTGATCTTCAACCCATCTGTTTTAAACACTACCAGTGTCCTCTAGATGCCAATGCTCAGAGGGCGATTTCAAAGATTGTTTGGAATTTTAAAACACCTGCATGAGTTTAATGAATGAGCTTTGTGTTTTGGTGAGGAACACCTTTGATAACCAAAGTAAAACCAAGGTGCCCTGGCTGGATTCATGTTAAAGCGCACGGAAAGCTTTTGATAAAGTAGAGAAGGTTATTCCTGTTTTTTATATATATATATAACTCAGTTTTGGGTAGTTTTGATTTAACTTCACTTGAAGGATTGCATAACTTTAGTAAGCTTTGTTAAAATCCATAAATCACAAGTTGTCCTGAACTGTGAGATGGTTTAAATTTCCAGCTGTACAACTAAACTAATTTTGTAAATAATCTGCAACTTGTAAGTAACATGTAGGAGGAGAAATATCTAAAAAGTGCAATTAAAAACAGAATCCTATTAAATGTGCAAATAATGACTGAATTTTAAACATTGATGCTTTTTGTTTATTTTTTTCTGAAACTATGCTAATAGTGGGTAGATATCTTGTCCTGATAGACATATAGCACTTCCATTAGGAGGAGTGGGCTCCACATATGGTGACACAGAGCTGCAGTCATCGGCAGTGAACAATGTGGTGTCATGTGTATATTTTTATGCTAGTTATACGAAATGTTGCTTGGAGTTAAAAGCTAACATCAGGGTGATAAGATGCTGATTGTGACACAGACTCACTTGGCAGCGTAGCCTATAGCATTTATCATAGTTATCTGGCTATCATTCGCTAATTAGGTGTAATTACAAAGAGCAATTGAGGCTGATTGGAATGCCATTAATGTTGCAGGTAAGTAATCATAAGTCAAAGTATTGGACAAATGAAAATTCTGGCATGATGACTGGATCATAAACATATTCATGAGGGAGACATGACTATCAGTTTCGTCGTTAGAAATGTCAACTTAATAGTTTTGCAGAGGAATGATTAAAGGGGTCAAAGTCAGTAGAATTAATTCTCCTGCGACCATAAATAACCATAAACGAATCCTTTAAATCGATCATTGAATAGTTTTGTTTTACTCAAACGTGGCTGACAAATTGGAAGAAGTTCTGCACCTCTTTGTTCCTGTAACTGGTTCGCAAAAATGAATGTTTGCCACCATTAAGACTCATTAACATGGGCCTTAAGACTAGTCAATGACCCCCTGGTACTCCCAGTCAAAATGTGTATTCCCCAACTGGTGTTGAATGGTTGCTGGTTGTCACCAGGGGAAATTGGTCCCAAAGACAAAACTGCCTTAAGGTTTTGTCAAGGCTCAAAGGCCCGAGAAAAAAGTTCGGACTCAAGCGCAGAACCAAAGACCAGAGGCTGAATGACTTTTAACAGAATTTGTCTTTGACAGAGAAGGCTGTGCTACAACTAAATGCAACAGCGAGCAATGACAAGATATTATGAGGGCCAGAGCACAAGCTGAGTCAGGTCAAAGGAAAGGCTGGGGCAGGAACGGGGCGATGGGAGCTATAGCGGACAGAAACACTGAAATAAAGGAGATAATAATCAGAGTGGTCCGCGGAGTAGTGGATGGATCCAAGATTTCAAGTTAAGTGGTCTTATGGGACTGCAGGTAGAGATTAGCTGGAGGTAGGGGTGAGCTAGATCCGGGTGAGTACAGAGTGCGATGTGGGTGCGCAGGGAGGCAGGCAGCTGAGGATGGCAGTTTGCGAGAATGAGTTTTACCAGCAGAAGCAGACCAGAATCCTAAGGCCTGATTATGGCGAGAGTTGGAAGATATATCCAGGTGCCGACTAGGGAACAGGAAAAGAGGGTTAAGCGAAAGACACTGAGGAACTGACTATAATAAGCAGACAATCTGGCGAAGGTTCATTGTGAGCACTGGTCATAAATATTGCTGGAGTAATTGCCAACAGGTGAGGAGCAGCGAGGAGCGAGGAGGGCTCCAACCAGGGGAGGAGAGCCGATGCTGTGAGAAATAACTCAAACTCACCCAGATCATGACAGCGGTTGCTTTGGTCGCTAGCAGATTGGACTGGTCATCTGTGGTCATCCAACACTTCACAACTATTTGTCTAGTGAAACTGTTAATAAGTGTGATACAAACTGGAGACAGAGAAAATTTGCCTATATTTTGATTACATCGAATACAAGTGTTGTTGGCACAGTGTTTGCAGACAAGTTGGCATCTTCCATGCAAACTACAGGTGACCACAATAACCGATGAATAATTGCAATGAGGTTTTGCAGCAAAAAATCACTCTTTGCACCCAAATTACCTGCTTAGTGACCTTGTGGTTGCCAGGAAGTCAATAAGGATTCTGTAAGGGGCTGCATGATTAAGCAACTTCCAGCAACCACTTGTCAAAAAGTTAGGGAATAAATATCATTTTCATTTAACATTAAAAGTTAATTCAGATAATTCAGCTGGTCTCTAGACCTGTGTTACTCGGGCCTTCCCTGCCTAGCTTAGACACAAAAGACCAAGAAAGGCTAAAAGTCGAAGTAGACAGTAGTTTTACTTGACTAGCAGTTTTAGCCCACTCTGCTGGTTGTTGCACCTCTTAACATACATTTGATATATAGCAATGTAATGTACTTTTCATTAAAGTTTCAATTTGCTGAATATGAAATAAATTGACCATTTGGCTTGGCCAAGCAAGACATCGAGCATGACACTGGGAGTGGCTTTGAAACTGATGAAATCACAACCAATGGAAACTGTTTAAGACCTCAGCACTTAGGAAAACTTTTCATTAGGGAATCTCATTTTAAAGATTGTAATGACTCTTTGATATTGGTAATTTGTCTAAAACCTGGGTCAATTACCCAAGCTTGTAGGACAGCTGACAAGCAGCATTTTACATTGCCAACAACAGTGCTGTGCTGGTTTTATCACACTACCCATGAGCATGCGGTGACCTCACCTTCTCAAACGCAGCTCATCTTAATTGCCTGGAAAATTATCATCTGTGCTGGGAAATGCAAGGCTCAAAGTTTGTCTTAATTCCTTCTGTCCCAGCTATGTGATGACTCTGTACAAGGCATAAACTGCCAAGCAAGAGGAAATGGGTGGTAATTAGTGCCCTGAGCTGCAGGGTCCTTAGACTTGCCTGTGGCAGCATTTCCTGTCCTTTAGTTGCTGAAAACAGCTGTCACTATGATCTTTAACTGCACCATTTCTTAAAACAAATCAGACAAATCAGTGTTAAGTAAAATCAGGTATGAATATCAATGTGGCATAAAGGCTCTCACTGAAATGAGTGACAGATTAACCAAACGTCCCACTCGTTCGTTATTCAAAAACGTTTTAAGGCAAATGCATCTATTGATGTTTGATCAGTCATATCACATACAGCAGCAGTATGTGCAGAATACAGTAGCACATACAACGCTGGGCAGTCTTAGAAAACACCAATCTATTGTTTCTATTGTTCCTTCTATGGTTATTAATGTAATCGTTTGGCAAGAACCAGTGAAGCACTATTATGTCCATGACAAATTGGCGTTGACTACATCAATAATATAATCACTTCTGTGACCAGATGTAAAATTATTCATAATATGGAGACATCAAATCATTGGTCACAGATCTCACACGGTTGTATTTTATTAGAAGGAGCTCCTGACATAGTGTATTTTGTGATTTGAATGGTTTGTATTACGTGTAAGTACAGATCATTGTATCAGGCCTCTTGTTTTCTGAAGATCGTAGCCAACTACTGTAGTATTAGGATCTTTATAAACTTGGAATTAAAAACCTCAGGTTTCTCCTTCACAGACTTTCACCAGTTCAGCTTTCCAGCTTTATAAAAAGCTAAACAACATTATAAGCCTGTCTTTAACCTGTCAGCTCCTTAGTATGAAGTCAGTATGTGGTTGGACTGTGCAATTGCGCAAATCTTGCAGCTGCTAGTGCACTGCATTCACCTCCTACACTACTTCCGATAGTGTCAATATTGTCAATATTGAAATGGCTTGTGTCGTCCTGTGAGCTGTGGGAAATATCCCTGCCTGATTCTCCCAAAGTTCTCCTATGTGTGAAAATAGCTATATGCAGTATATCATGGTAAAAATATGAAAATAAATTTAAAAAAAACACAAAACTGAAGCATACTAATGTAGGTGCATGACCCAGGCAGCACAAACAGCCTCCAAGCAGATGGTTATCCATAAAGATGACTGAGAAAGGAAAGGCAAAGGTTAGACTTTTAAACTGTACTGGACTGAACTACTGTTTTTAGAAGATTAGCAGGCAGTCACACCGTTTACAGCAGCCAGTTGTGCAAAAGTTTAAATGACTGGAGTTCATGTCGAGGAGATAAACACACCATTCAAATTAATTCAATTTTCATACATTTGGTCGTCTATTTAAAAAAAAAAAAAAAAACCAGATCCTACTTATTTAGTTAGGTCCCTCTTGTTAAAAGCCCAATGCATATACAGTAGTACTGTGCAAAAGTCTTGAGCCTACTGTTTTGCCAGCACACCACCTTTATTTTCCCATGGTTCCCTAATATGTCCACATAATCTGTTTTGGGGTCTAATAAAACCTTTCTGATAAAGATTTTTCTTGAATATTTTTAATTCCCCTTAACCAGGTCACACAGCTTTCAAACCGCTTATTCCAGGTGTTATTTTTGGTTAACATATTTGAATATACTTTTTTTTTAATCAAAATGTAGGCTTGTGTTTCTGAGCTTATTAACAGCTGCTGGCTTTTAGAGAGCTGTGATTCTCATAGGACAGCCAGTCCAAAGACATGATTTAATAGAATATGATGCATTACTGGAGATTAAACAGAATATAAAGTATTTAAAATGAAATCAACCTTAAACATCTTCAGCAGTAATGCCAATCCATGTAACACCAATAGGGAGCTTTTTACTTTTGATAAATTCGTTGTCATCGTCTTATCCACTTTATTATTCTTTAATATGAATAATAAACATCTTATTCTTATTGCCAGTGATCTTCAGTCCAGGTCTTGTATAATTTAGCGTACCTCAGCCTTCACTTTCTGTTCACCTTCCTTAAGACTGGCTTCTTCACAGCCACCCTTCCACTGATGGTCCAGATGTGTCCTAGATATCTCTCAGGTCCTGTGTCAGGTCTTTTCAGGATATTTTCTATTTCTCAATGACATGGCATTTGGATAATGTAGACAGTTTTTTTTTGGCATGCCATATCTTGTCCAGTTTCCTATTTTTTATTTTTTATTTTTGTTAGGGACAACATGTTGAGATATTCCCAGTTTTCTGCTACCTCGGTTTTCTGTTAACTTCAAATTGCGTAATCGTTTTCACAGAAATAACAAAAGAATGGAACAAATATGTGTTTTTGTGACAGGCTGCAGTAACAAAGTGCCAAAAGACACAATTTAAAATCAGGTCTTTGCTAAGTTGCCTGTTATGTGTAGACACAACAGTGGTTCGTCCATGGAGTTAGGTGCTTTTCTATGCTTGAATGATTCATAGGTTTGTGTTAAGTGTCTTTAAAAACAGATGAACACAAAAGAACCCCTCTGAAAATAGTCAGATAAAGTCAGTCAATGTAAAAAGAAAGCCCTTCAGAAATCGCGTAGAACTGTTGTTCAAGACTAGTTTGAAAGATTACCAAAAAATAAAGCGTCTGGCTTCTTTGAATTCAGATATAAAGAAATGAGAAGCGGCTCGAGACTTCTGCACAGTACTGTGTGACTTCAACAGCTTGAGAGGCTGCTGTGTTGAGACGACCAGCAAATGGTCAGTTGTCGTCACAGTCTTTTTAAACTTATGCTGCTTTCGTTTCGTGTGCTGCAGCTCATCTGCGTTGGAGCCACTCTTGATCATTTATCAGTGCCTGGACAGAAGAATGAACAGTGTCATTGAATGATTGTGGTGCCTTGCCTGGGGCGAGCATTCATCTGCAACAAGGCTCGACTAATGAAGAGAGAGCTTAAATCTAAACAACCCCTGTTCGGCACGTCTTCACGTCTTCACCCACATTCCTTTCAAACACAAATGCAAATGCGCACAGAGCAGTCATTCAGCGTTCCACTAATCTCTAATTTGTTACTTGAATAGCTGTCTGGTGTAGCCGAGTACTTGCTGTAGAGACGTGCGGTTTACAGTCCGCTTATTTCATATTTTGTTTGTTTTAATATCTAGTTTGGTGCGATATTAAAGCATGACTGGTCATGTTTGTTTGATGTCTACTGTACAGGGAAATAAACAACGAGTGAAGAGATATGTGTGTTGATAGAGGCCAAGGCAGCCAAAAGTAGAAGCTGGTGCATGTTGGGAATCTGACGCCAACCTGAGCAAGATTCACAGAATTCCCACCGGACTGAGATTTCATTTCGTCCTTGGGAACATGAGAAGAAGGAAGATCTAAGGCATTAGATGGGATAGGAACAATTTGTATGTGCTGTTGATACATTATCTTCTGAAAATATCGCTTCACATAATAAAAAGGGTAACCATGTGTATAACGTGAATGATTTATTGATGCAGCAATATATTATGTCAGGTTAACAGCAACAAGAAGGGCTGGTCTTGGATTCTTTCCATAATTTGTTTTAAGATGCCAGCCAGGTTGTTTGAGGGAGAAATCTTGTATCATATTTTGTGTTGCCTGATCTGTAATGTTTGCCTGCCACTATTATGGCCAGGCAGCTTTCAAAAATTTTCAAAAGTGTTTCAAAAATTTAATTAAATAAAAAAGACGTTATTTTTTCCTGTCTCCCTCCCATCAACCCCAACAGGTCGTAGCAGACGGCCGCCCCTCCCTGAGCCCGGTTCTGCTGGAAGGTTTCTTCCTGTTAAAAAAGGTTTTTTTTTCCTTCCCACTGTCACCAAGTGCTTGCTCTAAGGAGGCTGTTTGACTGTTGATCTTTTTTTTTTTCTCTTAATACTGTAGTTTCTTTACCATTTGAAAGAAAGCAGCTAACTATTGAAGCAACTGTTGATTTAGTGCTATATAAATATAACTGAATTGAATTGAACTGAAACTAAATCCAAAACATAGGGGTCGGAAAAAGATGAACTGTAGTCATGAAACTGTTCAGTCTGTAATGTTATATGACGTATTGTGAACCATACCATATTATCGCCATACTGTCTTGATGTGGCAAGTTTGACCAATTAAAGCCAAGCATTTGATAGGATGCCGGGAATTGCAAAGCAGGAGTCCCATTTAACTTGGGATAATCCAGCAGCTCTACCCATTGTTTGTGTCGGTATCTAATTTGGAGATTAATAAATGTTGATTGTCTGCGTTTTATGCGTTTGTGTGTTATCACAATGGTGCCAACTTTAAACTCACTTCCATTTGCCTTTTGTGGAGCCCAGCGCAATAAAGCTTGTAATTTCCCAACTGCCTACTGTCAGAGGTCCCCCTCCCCCATCCAGTCAATGACAATAACAATCCACCAGGGGAGTGATGTTGGGGGACTGATTGCAGGTCTGCTCAATAGGTCTGCCAGCAAATTGCTTTTTAATGTTTCGTACAACAGTCCAAAACAAAGCGGATTGTTGTCCATAAGCCATGTGAGGCCATTTAAGTGAGTGTGATACATGACTCACAAAGGACTCCAGGTGTCAGCGACACTGTGGGAAGAAAGCACAGACAGTTGGGGCAAGGGAAGGTGAGCATGAATTAACTTTATAGGTTTTGGGATCTTCAGGTTGAATTGGCTTACTGTGGGATAAATGCTCAGGGAGCAGCTGCACTGATAAAAATGTTCCCAGGAACAAGCTTTACTGAGACCTTTACAAAATGTTTAAAGTCAAATGAGACCTTAATCAGTCTCATCAGTGTAGCCGGTGCTACGCGTCTGAGCGTGTGATTTACTTTATCTGAGACGCAGGTCTTTCCCACAGGTGGTAGATGCGACACCATTTAAAAACAATAATGACAGCATTTCCAAAGAAAGAAAGAAAGAAGATTCAGCCACAGACTAACATATTTTGAAAACCAAGCTAGAGAGAGCAGTTGCTTTTAACTAGTCATGGTGTGAAGCGGGCGTCAATGCTGGATAGCTGGTTTCATCGTTTTAGAAATAATGTAGGGCATTGCCTATCAGACCAACAAATAGCGAGAATTTTTTAAAAGCTTTCCCAATATGCAGTGTGGATAGAAAACTAAATCCAGCTTAGCCTTAGTTTGCAATAGTTTTCAATGTCCAAACTGCTCAAAAGTGGGACATCTGTAATGATGAGTGACTATTATTGATTTGACATGATTATTTAACTAAGTGTTGCTTTGTTTTGTTTGGTGTTAGATATTAATTGTTAGTATCTGTGCCCTTTGACCTCAGTCTCTCACAGGGCATCAAAACTATGATAAAATGACAATAAGCCAGAGTCAGTTATTGAATGGTATCAGTTCAGCAATTACATTATAAGGAGTCAGCACAGCAGGTAACACCACATATTTCTTTTGTACACACACTTCCTGTTATGAGTCTAAGAGTCAGTCCAAAGTATTTCCTCCTAGGATTGAACCGGGGATCATTTACATGAGCCCCTACTCTTTGGAGCCACTATCACAAAAACCGGTGACAAATAGGCATTAATTATGTATAATTATGTATTATGTATGTATTATTGTAGGGTCTACCTTACAATATTAAGTGCCTTGAGGCGACCATTGTTGCGATTTGGCGCTGTGAATAAAATTGAATTGCATTGAATTGTCAACTACAGACAGTGCACCTTAAATAATATAAGTTAGCTTCTCACATTTGAGGTCCAGACAGAACCTCACAGATTTGAACAGACATTCCTGTACAAGCGTGGAAAAAGTTGCTCCAGGAAAATCATTGCGGAAAAGTCACAGCTGCTCAGCAACCTTTGTTTTATATAGGAATATAAACAAAATGCAAGCAGTTGGCAACCAGTTGACATGAGTCCCTTATTGCAAACAGAGTCATTGTAAGTGAGATGTGCTGCGGATTTTAAGTAGGTGCAAGGAGGTTGGCTATGTATTTTTACTCTGCAGAGAGCCATTAGCAGAAGTATCTACTTAAGTGAAATAAAGAGTTTATTAAAGCTTTACTTCACTTCTGGAAAGGAACTAGAGACCTAAAAAAAATCAGATTTAGTGCACTGATTATTCTGTGACTTCTTCGGGTTGGAGGTTTCAGATTGCTTTTGATGTCCTTCAGCAAATTAAGGACAGCATCAGTATGTTCTGTTAATGCCGTCCTCTGGGCTCTGTATCCACAGCGATGTCTCCACTCAGTTGCAGCTATTCAAGCCATACAAAATGCAAAATGTGTTAAAACGTGCTATACTGGTGTTAATTAAAGGTGCAAAGTTTGTCACGCATAAAAAAAAGTTAGCTCATTGCTAACTTGGTTTCTTAAAACTACAGTGTTTAAAAAATAAGATACCAAAAGGTCTTTAATAATAATAAATGCAGCCCAGGTTGTTTGATCATATACACTGTGGTTCTTGGGGGATTTCATTTTTTTTTTTTTCCACTGAAGGTTACAATTCCAAACACAGACCCCTGTTGCACATGTCAACCGCTCGCCTGAAGCGCCCAGCCCCACATCTACTGCATCTGTACAGCAGAGACGAAACGCGCTGTAGGACGCATCTAAACCGAGGACCTTGCCTGAACAATATTAATTAAACCTCCCTAACTAATTGTGTGTTACTTTTTGCTGTCAACCAATTATGTTTTACACTCTTGGGGAGAAGCTAGATCCCCCCGCTCACTGTGAAATTCCAGCTGTCATTGAATTTCAATAAGCACATATTTAATTAACATACTAGGCCACTGGAGCATATCAATATTTATTCCTCTTGGAGACAAGACAGCGTTTGTTCTGCCCACAGTCGGCTGAAGATGCCTGGTGAGTTGACACAACATGCAAGTGAAAACATTTGATTGAGGACCTGTAATAATGTTTGCCTTGTGGGTGCTGCTGTGAACAGTGTGCTTAATGTATTGGCTGGTTTTAAAGCATCTGACACTGTGACATTATAAATAAGCTGCCCCTTATAAGTGAAAGTGATGCCATATACTGTAGGCGCCGATTCAATTAGCTTCAGTGCTATGAATTGGGTAAGAGCAGATATTGATGGGAGTTTTACTTTCCCTCTGCCATCCGTTTGTCTTGTGCGTCTGTCCTGTGTTGTTCTTTTATCAAGCACTGGCTTTGACAGCACAACAGAAATCATCCATCATCTAGATTTACCCTCACAACCCTAATATCTAGCACACAGTCTAATGCTATAACTCCACAGGCGAGGAATGCATTTTGGAGGAGGGGTATGGCTCATGTGTGTGTGTATGCACAGATTTTCATATGTGAGTCTTTTTTTAGTAGCAAGAAGCACAGATTTGAGGGGGGGTAATAGTGACAGAGTGAGCTAAACTCAACTTTAGCTGCCATGCCACAGGCAACTGGCCGAATATGTTCCCCCCAATTCCGCTGGGTCAGCAGGAAAAAGTGCACAAAGCAGCATCAATTGATTCATCCACGATATCAGGAGAAGGAGACGGCCTATCTCCGTACAGCAAGCCTCCTCCCTCCCTTCCTTTCATTCCTGCCTCCACCTGCTTTTTCGGAGCACTGTCACACATAATGAGGCCCAAGCTTGAGATGGAGTGAACCAAGAAACCAAGACAGTCACCGCAGCACAAACAACAGCCGCCTAAGCCCAGCGGACCATGATGGAAATGGTACATATTTTAGCATAATGCTCTGCCACTTCTCCCCCTTGCCGTCCCCTGTGCTTCACTTAGAAACAGAGGCGGGTATTATTCAATGATGTGCCTCCCGATCCCAGGTTTCCACACGGCTCGCGAGGTCACGCTTTCAAATGATGTCACCTGTGTCCCAACTAATGATTTCCCCCCGCAGAGAGAAGCTTTAAGAATTGTTTGGGAATTGTTTTTCAGCACAGGCCACTGCAGGACTCAAAATTCCGTAAGTTCTTATATGGAGTTAGGCATATAGCATATCATCTGTAATGAGAGAACAAAGTCATGTTTCTAGAAAAATCCTCCACAGTAAGAGTTTCTTATACGTAAAGGATGCCGTGCGGTAAGCAGACATGTTTCTGTGAGAAAAATGTATTAATCATTACTCAGAGGGGGGAACAAAATAAAGGAATGTCTTCTACGTTTTGATAACTCACCTAAATTGGACACTTATAATGTGCATTCCTATTTTTTTTTTTATTGCTGATCTTGTCTTTTTTCCCCCTCTTTATAAAACCCACTCTACCTGCAACTATGAAGACTCTCTGAAATATGCGGGAAAAGGTCCTTGAATCAATTTTACTGGATAAGATGGGATGAAAACGATTCCTTCTCCCAGCCCTGTATCTAGGAACCGTGTTTAGCGTCAGCCAGCTGTTTAATAATTTCCCTCTTTAATTTCACATATAACCAGCTCAGTTGGTAGAAGTTCAGGATGGCAGGCCGATCAACCAAAGCTACCTAAAAGGTGTGCAAACAGATAAGTACAGGCTTGCCAGTGTCAAGACTGTGTAAGTCCACGTAAATACAGCAAAACCTCTCAATTTTACGCACTAAAGATGATAAAATGAGAAGACTTTTTTCACATTAGGCTCCCTCGGGGCTTGACGGGGGAGGATTGAAGCAGGTATTTCTATCCATTTTTCCATTCCCTCCATTCCCGGCTTCAGCCAGTAATCTCCAAATACAAGAGGTTCATTTCAGTGACAAGTGTTAACGTGTCAACCTAAGATGAGAGGCGAGATTGTAAAAGCGAAGTAATTACCAGAATCACGTGATTACAATGTCATTTGGCTGACAGGGGCTAATTAGAGACGTCCCTTCTCGTCATCCTTGCTCCAGTGACAGTCCGTAATGGCAGGGGACCAAAACCCTGTTGTGAACTATGCCTACACGGGGACGCGCAGATTAGATGGCCCTCTTACTAATTTGTGTCACTTCAGTCATATTAAGTTTTTAACAGACTTTATATTATGTTCCATTCCCACATCGGCTCGCCTTTCTTTTGACCTCCACTCCTTTTGTCTGATTTGCTTCAGTGAGCAATGAATCTGCAGCTGAGCAACGCCAGTGACAAAGTCACTTTACGTGTCTGCCAAAAAGTGCTTGAGCTTGTGTTCAAAGTTCAGACAAACCACACAATGCAGTGATGGGTTCTGAAGTGCACTCCAAGAGAGAATAGCACAGAATCGTTTATGTAACGTGGAACCCCCCCCCCAACAATCGTACATATTCTCTTCAGCTACAAAGTACCGAATTTTTTGGACCAAAGGGTGCACCAAATTATAAGGCGCATTAAGTTAAACAAAAAAGTCATATATGTTAAACTTTACTCAACACATTCTTCTTGCTTTCTCCACTTTTGTACCATTGATTCATTAATGTTAAATTCTCTTGCATCTGCTCTATTCCCATGCTGTAGCAGTATATTAATGAGTAACGTCGTATTGTGGATGGATTATCTCAGTTGTTCTCCTGACTGAAATTTGGTCCGTTTACGGCATCCTGCCATGCGATTGCATTTGTTTCTAACCATCACTTTAACTTTTATTGAGTGGAAAAAGTTTAAACAGCTTCACTGTTTATGTTATGCTAACGTAGCTGTGTCGCTAGCGATCACGTAGCACATCATTATATACCAGCTCGTCCAACTTCAGTAACCTTACAAACGTCACTGATGTATAGTTTTCTGTCTTCGTTTTTGTTGGAAGTGATAGCAGAGCTGTACGTTTTAATTTTTTCAGAAATCCCTCAGTCAGAACATGGTATATCATGTTAATTAGAAACTAGCGAGCTAACTTCCTGCTAACTTCTAACTCTATTACATTTAATAAATTCTGTTTTCATGGATGTCTGGATATTAAACGTAATTGTTACATCTGGTAAAGCAGCAATACTGATCATTTTATTAAAGGTGAAAGAATCTAGACGGTTTTTAACTCTCAGTGATGCTGCAGTGTTCGTTTGACTTTGGGACCTGAAACGGACGGAGTTTTGGACCCAGATTACTCGGCGAGGCTCCTGACTATGATAGCCATAATGCTTCAACAATCCATCAAGCGGTGCAGCTTCATAGCTTACCAAAGTCATACTAAAAAAAATTTTGACAGAAGAGCACTGTGTACCACATACAATGGGTTTGAGGTAAATGAGCACAAAAAGAATTCATACATGAGACGCACCAGATTATAAGAAGCACTGTCGACTTTTGAGAAAGTTAAAGGTTTAAGGGGAGCTTATAGCCCGAAAAATACGGTAACTAAATATCAAGTCAGAGTGACATTATTCAACCTTACTAGAGCTTTTGAGCAAACCATACAGACTGCCTCTCATGCATCCCATCTGAGCAAACTAAACTCATATATAGGTGTATTTTAACCCTTATTGTAATCTTTTTCTAAATCAAAACAGGTAAAGCCCACAGTCTACCTTTCTGATTTGTAAATATTATATAAAATCATTGTGGCATTTTAGGGTCTTTATTAGAAGCAGTTTAGTTACAACTGTAAAAAAAAAAAAAAAATCTCTCCAAATTAAAAAAAATAATCTAATATCGTAATCAAATCAATCAAAATCAAAGTGATGCCACAGACTGTGAATATCTTCTGTGCAAAATATTTAGAAACAGTAAAAGTGTGATGGTGTTTGTTCTGCTTTATTTTGCAATTACGAGTCTATTTTTCCCCTGTTATCACTTTTACTTCCTGTCTCTATTAAGCTTAGCTCCTTTGTAATTATCAGCCCTGTCTTTATTGGTTTCACCTGGGGTGAATTAGTTTTCAATTAGCCCATCATCCTGCTGTGGGTTTATACAGTACATACAAACTGTGCAGCCCTTCCTGTTCCTCAGACGGTGCTTACCAAGTCTGATTGGATCCTCATTTTGATCTTCTAATCAGTAGACACAATTGATGTGCAGACTGGCTTGTCTTATAAGGTTGCCGTGTTACCACTCAATGATATTTTCATAATGCCTTTTATAGATTCCCATTTAAAAACCTTCACCTCTTACTAAGAAACCCGGGTCACTCGTGCTTTTTTACTATTATGGTCTCATTTGCTTAGTATAATCCTTTCAAAAACTGGGTTGACAGTTGTTTAGAAATTATTGTACAGTTGAAAATATTCTCCAGGCATGAACTTGCATTGAGATTCAAGTGACAAGAATTCCAGTTTAGAAATTAAACAATACCTTTTTTTTTCTTCAGACATGTACTTAAACTATGTTTGTGAGTACTTGTACAGTGCTTTTCTGCTCTATTTGAGCACTCAAAATCAAGTCGGCTTTATCACAAAAATTGCGCCCAATCACTAAATCCGCTGTATTTTGGACTCTTTTCAATTTAATTCAATTAAACCAAATCAACAGTCACTGTAAGGCTGATTTATATTGTAAAGTCAATACAACCCACTATGAGCAAGCACTTGGCAACAGTGGGAAGGAAAAACTCCCTTTCAACAGGATAAAACCTCCAGCAGAACCAGGCTCAGGAAAGGTTAGCCATCTGATCTGACCGGCTGGGGGTGATGGGAGGGAGGCGGGACAAAAGGCGCACACAAGTGTATATAAACACAAACATATTCACTCCTTATTCAGAATTTCTTGACTTCCAATGGCAAATAGGGTGGTAAGCATAACCCACGAGTCCATCAGTAGGCCACGTCGCACCTTGCTGTACCTATCCTTATCCAACTTGACAATGTGAGATATTATATATATTGGCCTGAGTATGAAATTAAAAAAAACAGTTCACCTGGTGTTTTATGTTTTCATGTACGTTAATGTTATTGTGTTGATTATTCCCTTTTTTAAACATATTTATTATAAAAAATTATTTTTAGTGTCGATCAAAGGTAATTGTAACTCTTTCAAAATACAAAACACATCACATATAACTAAAGGACATGCAATGCACAGGAAAAAGGATTTTGCTGGTAACAGTCCTATTGATTCTAGCACAGATGCAACAAGGACAGGAAGGCTTATGGGGCCTGCTATTGAGCATCCTTCAGCCGATTCCATTAAGAAAACGAATGGTTGTCGGGAATGTTTATCAGCAGGGGGAAATGTATTTCTCTGGCAAAGCAGTGCCAGTCTATAAACTGGCACTGCTTTACTAGGTTTAAGAGGAAGAGACTGGACTAAAGAGGGTTGCAGAGTATGAAGGGCAATGGACTAAGATTCATTATAGCTACAAATTGTGATGCGCTGCCTGCACCTAGATACTGCAGTCAAGGTGAAGACTCTACCTGCTGACTTAAGCATAGCTTGAAACAAACAGCTTCCACAGCTTCTATTAACTCTCTTTCTCTACACTATGCATTTGCATGTGGTGTATGTGTAATATTGTATTAAAGAAGTTGTGTAAAGTCTGGTCATAGCAAATATAAATATAATAAATGAACCATCAATATTAAAGCCTTAAATATAAGGTTAAAATATTGATGCTTCCTGTTAATCACAAGAGTAGCCCTTTCAGAGGTCTATGACCTGCTACATACCTCAAGCTATACACATGTGGACATTCTTGCTTCTACTAGCAAAGGTGATGTGGGCTCACCTGATCAATATCTACATAGCCTATAGGTAATGCAGAGTATAACAACACTCTTATGAATCTCATATCGTCCAAACAACCAGTAAATACATAACAGTTCCTCTCATATAAACTGCACTGGTTAGGAGGATTGTGTGCACACGTTCTCAGAATTTGGAAGCTTCAATATTCGCATGTTTAGTTTAAGTTTATAGACCAAGCTGACAATTACCCACATATCCTCAGTGTGTCATTGCTACTCAATCACTGCACAGTGATAAATATGCCTGTCAAATAGCCGGGGAGAGTCACAAACATTTTAGAAGTTGACGTGAAAATCTAAAAAGTAAATGCAATCAAGTTCGAGTCTGTACTGTTCGTGCACGGCATAAAGTGATGGAAAAAATGGGGAAGTGGGGAGGGTACAGATGGTGTGATTTGAGCAAATGCCTGAGCAACGACTGGTTCATTTAGACTAGTTTTGTGCGAAATAATATCCTGTTTTGAGAGTCACTGTGTTTATTACTTAACATAGAATAGGAAAGTATGTGAATATTTACTCATGTTCATATTATATGATGATATTAAAGTAAAAAAAGAGCAGGTTGGAGAATAAAATTTATTTATTTAAACCTTTCACACATAGTGGTCACTATAGTGGACAGCTATTCAAATGTGGTTTTCTTGTGTTTGTGTCAGTGTTGATAGTATACTTGCACATAAACCACTACATTGGACACTGATGTGTCACTCCATACCCTGCCACCCACTGGTCAGCCAGTTGTACACCTAAGTGGACAATTAAAAAAGACTCTTTGAAAAGTACATATTTAAAACATGAAGTTCCAAAGTATCTTTTCTCTGCTTAAATATGAATAAAAATACTTTTGAAAAAATCCAGAGTGAGGTTGTCATAATTCATGCATTAAAAGGGTAAAACTAGCTTTTAACACAATACTGTTTTAGCTCAGTGGATGCAAATATCTACTGAAGCGATGGTTGCCCAAAACTTGCAGGGTTAAAACATAATTTCCACCATCAGGTCAAATGTAATCATGGAAAAATAGCCATTCACTGATAGGCTTATTGTCAAAAAAGAATAAAATATATTACAAGAAGCTTTCCGTTGATTAAATCAAGGAATTTGTTGTTTAGCAGTCATCACCGTGGACATGTTCACCGACGGCAACATCTGTTATGAGTTTTCACCACGTATCATGGAACAGTAACGAGCCTGAAGTCACACAAAGGAGTCAGTGAACTATTGTACTCCAACCTGCGCAACAATTAATTACTGCCAGTGTGGTATGATGTGTAAATGAAATAAATTTCCCATCAAATTATCTTGGGAGACATCAAGCAACTGAACTGCAGAGAGGAGTGCTGAGCATCAGCAGGCAAGGGGAAAGAGTTGATGCTTTGAATAATTGCAGCAATGTTGTCGGCAGTAACAAAGAAGTATGCATAAAAATGGGAGGAGTAACACCTTTTTCGCTAATCTTCCTTCCTATCCTCCTTAACGACATTAACAGCATTACAGCAGCTGTGAGCAGTATTTCAATATGATGAAATGAATATGTGTGGGCTCAAATAGAATTGCCAGCCAAGTCTGCACTTTGGAGCTTTATAGCTTTATAGACATTGCTTTCATTTGAAGGCCCACTTTACTTTGGTTCACACATGACTACTTTCACATTTATATCTGTTTTCAGCCACAATGGGTAGAAATCACTTAAAAGAGCACTATTTGTTCAGTACCAAAAACTAGAGGGGGGAAAAAAAAATCTGAATATTTTGTAGAGGTAATGTAGCATTTACCAGCTAAAACCTAACATAGGAAAGTATTTCCCTCCAGATGTGGTAGAAACCAAAAGGGGGAGTGAATAATGCTAATGTAACTTAAGGCCCAAACACTTAGGACCTGTGTGTAGTTAGTCACACAGGCTTAGAGGCTGTCAGTAACTACTGGTTTCTTAAGAAAAATGTGCATTTCCCAACAGTTTGGTAAGTGATTGTTGGGGAATGAGGAGGAAATCTGACCCAAAGATTGTGCTGCAACAAAAACCAAAAAACCTCCTTGTAATTGCTTTAATTCTAACAAATTGCTTCAGTAAAACTTACACTTTTCAAAAGATGTTCATTTGCTTTGAATACAAAGAGTTTCCATCACACTTTCAAAGTTTCACTACTTACTTAGCAAGTAGGTACCAAGTGTTTGCAGACAAGTTCACATCTTCCAAGCAAACTAAAGTCAACACTGGCAAACTATTAGTGACCAAATAATCAGAGGGAGGTTTTCAGTCATTGTGACTAATTTACTCTCGTGACAGCGAGCAACATCGAGCAAGGACTACCTGACTGGTTGGGTAAATATATATATTTTTAACCAGACACTTATTGCTTCCAGCAGTTGCTAAGTGGTCACTAAGCCTGGGTGATTGCGGCTTAGATGGTAATGCTGCCACCGAGCAACAAAGTTTAATGTCACACACAAGTTTGTACGGCCAATATGTAGCACAACAGCTTTTTTTAATTAGTATAAAGATAGAAACACTTATAAAATTACTACAAAAAAACAAGATACAATGTTACGATTCAAGCATTAACATATTATAATCGTGTTTGCAGCTGTAAGCACCATTCATCTACCAAGGTGCTGATGGTGTTTATTACGTGGTACAAAACATATACATTACCACATTTTCTATTTTATTTCCTGATACTGATCTTTCCAGCAATGCCATAAACACTAATTTAACACGCCTTCGTAATTATTCTGCTTTCATATAACAAGTAGGAAAAGTGCGCCGATACATTTCAGCTGTGCCTTCAATTCATTTCAGCTCGTTCCTGTTTTCATCTTGGTATTTCATAATAGCCTCACAGGGCACACTTATCTGTTATCACGTTATCACGTTATCACGTAATCATCTCTAACTTGGAACACTAAAGTAATGGGGGGGGGGGGGGGGGTAAAAAAAAAAAAAAAAATAAAAAAATGGTGA
>VUQR01018062.1:0-12553 GCA_015108515.1 Hemichromis elongatus | reverse complement strand
GGTGTAAACTAAACACTACACACTTACAATTTGGACTACTGTATTTTTATTTCTATCAAAGAACCAATTTGTTAATTTTTAAAAAGAAAAGCAGAACATGTCAATTTTAAGAGAGCATTTTGTTCTAAAAGAATGTAGTTCCAGTTGACGTGTAGTTTATTTTGAAATGAAATGACAAAAGAAATATGGGATAGTCAGTAGAGATAGGGATTTACATGATTGTTATCTTTTAAAATAGCCCAAAAATGAGGTATCCTTCAAGAACAATACCTTGTTGTTTCTCTTCCGTCAAATGCAACCAGGCAAAAAGAGAAGTGGGTGTTTTCTCCTGCAGACAGGGCCCCTTAGCAGCTCATGTCCCAGAGGGCCATTCTAAGTAGTGTTTTGAGACAAGATGCTCTAGGATTTATCCCCAGGGAGAAGGTAGCTGGCAGCCCAGTGGGCCAACCATATAGCTCTCTCACTGCAGCAGTGGGAAAAAATGCCTGAGCTTTGGAGGAGATATAAATTGATTTTACTTACATGTTATATGTAGAGTATGTGTACAACAAGATGCTAAAAAAGAAAAGATAGCTTCACATGCATAACTTGGTAATGGAAAAACTGTTGGAGGCTTACATGTTTGTCTGGATCTCTGAAAGTACTTGATTGTTGTTTTGTGGGATATTCACAGTCAACACGTTGGAGCCTAATTTAGTTATTATTTTTGGTCGTGTTGTAGTTACTTATCCTTTTCATCTGGAAAATGTCCTTACTTATAGATTGACTAAAAACAGGAATAAGAAGCCAAAACTGTTTTTGTTAACACTTCCTTCATCACCTGTTTTATTTTATTTTTAAATACTGTATTTAATGCATCCTTAAATGTGCCTTTGTTGTTTTTTTACAGCCAGTTTTTTGTTCAGTTATCCAAATAGTAATCCTAGTAGCCCACTTACTGATCAGCTAGATCAATGACAGCATTTCAGTGGTTTTTGTTATGGCTGTTTATGGTTCACAAACAGTAGTTCAGCTCCCATTTTCCAAATTTTCTTTGTACTTCCTGCATTCGGGCTTTCCAGGCATTCCTAATTGGCTTTTTCTCATTTTCAATTATAGCTTCTTTGTGTATCACCACTGTTTCCTCAGCCTTATTTTCTTTCCTTGTACAGTACTTGGTAGAAGTTTGAATTTTCCTCGTTTCTGGCTTTTCTCTCATATGTTATTTATTTGCTGCACTGACTATGCAAAATCTTTAAAATGCATTATTGCATTGTATTAATTCAAACAACTGTTTAATTTCAGAAAGCATTTGGCAGATCTGTTGAACATTTTGGCTTCTTCACTTGCCAAAAATGAAAATTTTAAAGTCACTTTTCATTAGACATCGGAAAGAGAAAAGTTAGGACTGATTTGGTGATTTAAATATGGTCCCCACTGTTAATGTTTAAAGCTAAACATCTAGTCTGCAACTCAGATGTATCATTCTTTGCAACCCAAAGTTTCAGCATTTGGGCCTCAGGGTAAACACTAATTGAAAAGAGTTTGTTATCACATTAAAGAACAGGAATTACTTTCATGTTAAGCTTTTCTAATCTTTGACCTTATCAGCAGCGACAAAAAAGTAAAAACTCTGTGACGAGCTGCTTTTCATCTTTGAAATCACCTTTTCTGTTGAGATCAAGGACAATAATAAAACTAAGTAAGCTAAGCAATATCCCTGCACTGTACAGTGATACAGGAGCATAAAACTCTTGATTAAATGTTAAAGTTCATTCTAACTCATGTTCACATGCATGTCAATACTCTTGACACCACTGTGTATTTATTTTTCCTTAGCCTCTAAGGATTCAGACTTTCTTGTGATTTTTGTTGTCAAGTGGCTCCGGTGGTCATGACCAATGGTTCTATAAGTTTTCTAAAGGTCTTTAAAAGACTTTCTTTGGAGAGTTTTTATACCTGACTGAGGATTTCTTTGTTTTAATTAATTAAGTTATTCATTTTGGTTATGCCATTTAACATTTCAAACATTGATGAATCATTAAAGCATAAAAATGCATCAAATTCAAGGGATGAACTAGGTTGGTGTCAACAACTTAGCAAAGAAAGTACTTTAAATATTATTTGACTTTTTAGGCATGTCATCAAAGCAATTTGTTTCAATTTCTTTTTATTAATCTATGAAAATGTCAAACATCACCAACAAGGTGATTCTAAAACAGCTACTTGCCAAAAGCACATGTGTCATTAAAACAATGTAAGAAAACTAATTGAGTGGAGGACAAAAGAAGAAGGGGTAGGCCTAACAAACTATCTGTAGCAGACGAACAGCATCTCAAAGTTGTGACCTTAAGAAATGGGGTGGGGGGGCGGGGGGCGCGTGTCCATGGTCTTATGGTTTTTGGGTTGCATTTCAGACAGTGGAGTTGGGGGTTTTGTGAAAATTGATGCATCTAGAACAATCTGATTGTCAACAGCTTCATATTTTAAAACCCACAAAGGGAAACTATCAGTCATGGATTGGTCTCCCCAGAGCCTGGACCTTAACATTATTGAAGCAGTGTGGGATCACTGTGACAGAGATCAGAACAAAAGGCAGAAACATCCAAAGAAGAGCTTTGAATGTCCTGGAGAACTATTCCTGAAGACTACTTAACAGACTGTTGATTAATAAAGGTGCTAATAACAAATAGTGACTTTTGAGTGCATTAGAATTGCTTTGTCCTTAAACAATATATTTCCATGTATGTTTGCAAATGTTTTAATATTCCAAGGTGAATATAAAGAAATAAAAGGGTGCCTCAAGACTTTTGCACAGCTCTGCATATTTCTGTATTCTGTCTTTATTTTAACTTTTCTCATCCACTTCATTTCGGTCCTCCAGCATATGTGTTTATTTACATTCAATGACAGTTACATGATTGTCAGTCCCTGTGAGTTTTCCTGGTTGGCATACAGATTTCCTTATTGTCCAAGGGAAGTGATGAGCTGCTTATTCTCTGAGCTCGACAGCACAACGCCCGGAGCTATTCAGTATGCAAACAAACAATTGACATGGCCGCTCGACAAGGTGCCACTGGGGATTCCCCTTCAGCTAGCGCAGCAGGAGCAGGTATAATGTCATGCCTTGCCTGGGCCTTTAAAAATACACTCAGATAGACACGTCTTGCTTCTAAAAAAGTGACTTCCCTGCAGGCCTGTCAGAGGGCAACAACACAGAATTAAAAAAACAGGCCAAAAACACATGAAAAAGCAATCAGGAGACCTGTTTTTTGTTTGTTTTGCACAGATATAGAGCGAAGGAGTACATAATACCAAATGATGCTTGCTTGACATACTGTTGTCTGTCTGTCATTGATAAAAGTTGGGAGCACAGATATTTAAATGTGACGCTGGGATGTTTTTCTCCTATCAGGATAACTGTCTGATCGGGATTTGCTGGTTGGAATCACATGAAAACAAATCTGCAGGCTTGGGTTGCTCACAAATTACAGCGGCACATTTCTGCTTTGCCTTTTCTGAGACGCTGCAGATCATACCCTAATCCCTCTGTGCTGTCTATGCAAATCACATGTCGCCGGGTTGATATCCATTATCCTGCTAGGCTCTGGCTGGACATGAAGCTCTCTTGTTGTTTACATCAACTCTGACTCAGAGGACTATCGGGTTTATGCAGCAACGTTGTGTGGGAGTGAAGGAGATACAGTAACAAAGGCATCTGAGTAAACTGGCCTGAATCAAATATACTGTATCTTTGTCCTTCATTGCTCATTGATACTGACATTTCTATTACCCCATGCTCTTTGTGTTGAACTCCAGCCACAATCAAAGCCAAAGAAATTACTCGAGCAATCATCTGCTAAAGGCGTAAATACCGACACTCAAGTTACCTTGTTCTATACACGAGTGATTTTATATTTGGAAATTCCCACCATGTTTTCAATTTAGATAACCCAGTCTAACGGCTCAAATGTGTATGTATATGTAAGCTGTGAAGGTTTAAAGGATGAAATGAAGGAAGTGATCGAGAAATCATATTTGACAGGTTTTGTTCTTTGGACAGAGGGAAATGGAAAGGACCCATGAAGGGAAATGAAATGGATAAAACAGACATGTTCATTTTCTCTGAAGAACTGAGGTTCCGAACTTTCTTCTTTCAAGTCAAACCCAATTTACTTCAACTTTGATTTAATTCACTCCAGTCGCAGAAATTCAGGGTGTAAACCAACCGTCTGCCAGTGTTATTGTATTACTCCAGCATGTTCTTACTGAATATGAAATGTTGTGAAAGGGAATTGTGAGGCAGTAATATGGATATATCTACATTTTCTTCTTGTTTTGCATCCAAATGTCCTTTAGCTTCTGCTGCCAGCGGTAGATTTCCTCCCTTTTTCGACGAGAGGTCTTTCGCTTAGAGAGACAAACACGATGCCAGTGCCGCAGCAGATGTTTGATCTAGAGTTACTGTAAATATGACTCGCACTTTCTGGTTGCAGTAATAAATATTATCAGCGTTATTTGCTTGCTGTAATATGACCTCTTGCAAATAGATAAACACAAATAGTTTGCCTCTTCCTCATTGCCGAGCGTCAGCTCTGTAATACCACTGTCACATACAGTCACTTTGAAAATAAATACCGGCTGATATCGGTTCGTCATGAAGATGTGGAGTTTGCAGAATTACTGAAAGAGATCGGAGGACGTAAATGGGATTTAAAGGCTGTGGTTTGCACATTAATTTTTCAATTAAATTTTAATTACAGTTTCAAGGAAAAGTCTTTGGAATTACGAGGCTTTCGGGATTGATTGCTCATAAGATATGATCTGATTGTCATCTAAGTCACAAATCTAGACAAACCCAATTTGACTAAACTAATAATGCACAAACACTCATTCTTTTCATGTCTTTACTGAAGACAGCAGCAACCTCTATTAGAAGTTTCCCAAAGCTTCTTGGATATCTTGGATGGGAAGGTGTTATTTTGGACTCCTCCTCCCACAAAACCCAAAAGTTTGTTCTGCAGTGTGTGGGGTATATCGATGGAACAATCCTATAACACAGCTTGAGTTAAGTTTGCTTATTTACTTGTATGCTCGGGCTTATTGTCTTCTAAGCTTCAGGTCATGGACTGCTGCCCTGACACTCCTGTTTCTTTATACAATTGTGAATTGATTGCAAGGTGTCCATGCTTCCAGGTAGCAACACACGCTCCCTCAGCCGTCACAGCTGAGTTGAGATTTTGGTGCAGTGCAGTACTCTTTTCCCTCCAAACACAACCCTTTACTTGTTTCTTGTTTGTTTGTTTTTCTTTTCTCCACAGGACATTATCCAAGAAGTGTTGACCAACATCCAGGTGTTTTTTCTGCAAGTGTGCTGCAGTGTTTTGACATGTTCCAATGCTTCCTTCTTGGTGTCTGTCCAGTAACACCAATTTTTATTAGTGCTTTTTTATAGTAAACACAAAATAATGTTACAGATTTTTCTGTTGGTGTTTTGTTGAAATATTTAGGTTCTTTTTCAGCTCTTTGAGGACCTTCTACTCTTACTCCAATTTATGCAGGACAACCACTTCTTGTCAACCAGGGAAAATTATTCTGATCAAGGTATGCTTCGCACCGAGTCCATCAGTACAGATTTTGTAACGCAGTTTAAAATTAAATTGGGTTAAGGTTCTCCCATATAGCCTGCATTTCCAATCCAATCTCATTAATTTGTGGACCAGACTACAGGTAGATTTTGTTGTTGTTAGCACAAAGATTCCCATGCTTTTTTCCCCCACACTGGCTCTGAAACATGTATATGTTGTTAGCTTGGCCAGATTGTTTGGATGAAGATCAGACCGCATTTTGTGAATAATCAGTTAAGGAAACCTTTATTTATTTTTTTATATCAATAAAATATATTTTTCATATCCAGGCTCAGAACATATTTTAATACGCATCACTTTACTAACTAGATTTTTTGAAAGTATCTCTTAAAATAGTAAGCTGAAACAAAAGAGTCTTGTTTTTGCCAGCCTGAGATGTGGCAGCTCCCTGCAGTGTTTTACAAGTGCTAATGCTTGTAGGTACGCTGTGGCCTCTCTGTTTCCCTTTACAAGGCCAGGGTATGTGATGGCGCTTTGTAGACATACTGCAGCAATCCAGTCGAAATGTTTACCTGAATAAAGTTATATTTCTTAAATTAATAACAAACAGCAGTTGGGCAGCAGTTTGTCCAAACAGCAACTAGAACTTTTCTTCCTTATTGTCCAGAAACTTTGATTGTAGAGCAGAGGTTAGCACATTGCAAAACATTCCTTGCTACCTGTATGATTGCATAATCCTCTTTTACAGTACAGTGTCAAGACTCTACCCAAGCATAAACAAAACTGTTGTTGTGTGAGAAAGGGTTTCTCAGAGCCACATGGCAACTGTTGATACTGTGCAGACACTGAGCTGCTTCACTGAGCACATTCCGATTCTCGCATAGCTGCAAGAAAAAACAACCCCAAAATCAGTCAGATCACCAGAGGGAGAAGGAGGGAGCTATAGGGAGGAGTGTAACAGGAACACACACACAAAAAAGTAGGGACAACAACTTTAGAAGTTTTGACTTACATATGATGTGGTCACTTTAAATTGTAAAATTTATGAGGTAAGCTGAAGCTCCAGGTACGAGAAATCTGAAAAAAAAAAAAAAAAGCCAATCAATTTTCTACTTCCTTCTTTGTCAGGTGACCTCTCAATTCAATTCAGTTTTATTTATATAGCGCCAAATCACAACAACAGTTGCCTCAAGGCGCTTTATATTGTAAGGTAGACCCTACAATAATAAATACAGAGAAAAAAACAACAATCAAATGACGCCCTATAAACAAGCACTTTGGCGACAGTGGGAAGGAAAAACTTTTAACAGGAAGAAACCTGCAGCAGAATGAGGCTCAGGGAGGGGCGGCCATCTGCTGCGACCGATTGGGGTGAGAGAAGGAAGACGGGATAAAAGACATCTCCTCCCTTAAACAATATCTATCATTTATCTTAATCCCAGAACACTGAGTTGGAGTATTTAGAAATGGGAGTATGTTGTTGTAATTGTTTTTCTTGCTGAGAACTGGATGAGGATACTGCTGCCGCTCTCATTTCATGGGGTAAATATTAATCCACAGTAAACACCTACCTCACTACGAGGACTGCAGATGACAGCTTGAAAACAAAACTGTTTTATTGTTATCCTAAGCGCCGACTGCCAAGACACAATTTGGCACAAAGCATTTTGTGAACTTCAGGTGCTGCTTCCAGAATATTTCATCTTATTTTCAGACAACAATTAAATAAGTGTGTTTATTAAAATATTAAACTTTCCTTTTTAATGGAGAATTTTTTGCTAAGTGATAGAAATATACAAAAATGTAGACCTTGTCAGTGCGTGAGCTGCAATGGATGTGACGTCAGATTCCTTCACTCAATAAAAATTTAAAACATAATAATATATTTTAACAATAATGTCTTGGTAACACTTTCTAATAAAGATAGTAATAAACAGTAAACTGATAGCTGATAAAACTCTTGCTGTTTAAAATTAAAAGCTAATAATTTTTTTCATCACGTGTCTTTTTGTAAAGTTGTAACTATGTTTTAAAACTGTGTAGTTTGTAAATAATTTGTAATGCTGCAGTTAAGTCTGACTGGATATCAATTATAGAGCTTTAAATAATTATTATACCTAATATTACTAATAATAACAGCTTTGCTCAGCTTAGGCACAAAACTATCTGAGTAGGTTTAAACATAACAAAAATGGAACCACAATAATAATGTTATATTTTGCAAAAATTAAGCTTGGGCCCCTGCTTTATTAAAATAGATCGCACCTGAGTACCCATATGTCCAGTAGGAGTCTAAATGTAGTCACTAATGTTGTGTTACGGCACTAAACCCAAAGGACACTTTGTGGATAGATCTAAAAACCAGAAGTATTTAACATCATGGAAATAACTGATTCAGTAATGAAAAGTTTATTCTAAAAACATAAAAAGATTATTATGCATTATGCAGATTTGGTAAATATTCAAGCAATAAAATCTATCAAAGGCTTCCTATGTCAAATGTTGTTCTCAGACATAATTGTATCTCATCAACTATAAAACACCAAACAATGCAATACGTAATTCATAAAAGAAACCTTAAATAAACTGAAGACATTATAAATATTACACTACCAAAATCTGCTAACATGAATAATGAACAATAAAATCACTTATTTAGCCAATCATGAAACCTCGTGGCATAGTCTGGCCTCTTGTCCTGGGGAAATGTGGTCCAGGTATTTACACATTAATGCACATATATACAAAGACAGATAGGCTGAGAAATAGAAACCTCCAAAAGATTTGCTTGAATATTAATAAACATTATAAACCCCAAGGGTGTTTTATATTGTCACATTCTGAACCTGTCAAGTATACGTCACTCATGTAACCCATACCTTATCTTCTTTATCTTTAATGCGACACATTATACAGGATTCATATGCTGCTTCTAAATCATTTACATAACAGGGGGGAAATTATGTATTTGTCACTTACAATTTATGATTGTGATCCACTTGAAAACATATGCTTATCTCATGCTCAGAAATTGTGATTTTTTTTAGGCCTTGATTGCCTCGTGCAATGTCTGAGCTGTTAGGCAATTTGTAAGGGGAAAAAAAGTCCTTTTTTCTCCTCCTACAAATGAAGTGAATCTCTGATTTGCTGTAAATGCAATTGATGTTTATTTCTTTAGAAATGAGTTATTGGCATATTCTCAAATCCGAGCTTTCCCAATCCCCCTTCTACAGCTCAGCTCAACAGCTCAGCGATCAATCACTGGCAGCTCTCCTCCTTCCTTTCTTGCTGTATCCCCTATGGTGTGTGAGTCAGCCTAGATTTTCAAGAATTAGAAACTCATATTATCTAGGCTGTGGACACAAAAATGTTTGCTTTGCTTTACTTTTTAAACACCTAGAAAAAAAAGTGGGCAAAAAAAATAAATAAATAAGTTGAAGCGTTCCTGAGAAGCTGTGTTTGCAGTTTGAAATGTGCATCTTTAAAGTCGTGAGCGCAGATCTACATGCTGATAGATTAATTTATATTTTGACTGTTTATTATCTCATGTGCTTGCCTAGGGAAAAAAAAATAGCAGCACATGCCTTCTCATAGCAGTCGAAGGTGATGAAAAATGGTGCAAGGGTTGAAATAATTTTCTTTGATTCTCCGGACCATTGGGGGATTTCTCTCAGCAGGCTGATGAAAAGTTAGACTAAAATCTAATAGAAAAGTCTCCAGTCTGATACGCGTATGGTCTAAAGCTGCTGAAAATCATTTGTAAGACTACATCTCTCTCACCCACTTCCAACTTTTATGACTTCAAAACGCTCAGCATTTTTCTTCAAGTGTGTCAAATTTGAATGAGGACATTATTCGCCTTTCTGAGCCCGTTCGTACTTTTCCAAAAGCGACGGAATCAGCTTTAATGCCTTATTAGGCTTCGCGAGAATTTCCCGAAGGATAACAATCATATCAGCCGGCTGAAATAGGAGGACAGCGCAGATGAGATTTATATCTGCCCACATGGGTTCATTCACCAGCAATGGAGTCGATAATGAAACGTTGCCTCGTCGTTAAGGAAGATGGGATAAAGTTAAGGCTTTTTTTTTTAGAAACGCTTGTTAAGATAGATCGATATAATCATAAAAACTTCCATGTAATATACTACTATATATTTAGTTTTGTAAAAAAAGAAACCCAAAAAACAAATATTTGTGAAACTATTATACCAGTTTTTTTAAAAAGTAAAACTAAATAAACCAAGTAAATCGTTTTGATCAAATCTAACATGGTTTCATGATATAATGCTTACTGAAAGTTAAAGAAAATCCCATTCCTTGTATTCTTGCAAGTGTTGAGGATAAACAAATTAGATTTTCAGGTGAGGGGCAGTGTAGGCTTGGGAGAGAAGTTTTTCTTTTTTCTTTTTTTTTAAGGGTAATCCTGAGTGAAGATCTGCCAGTAACATCTTTGAAGGATATGGCAAGGACGGAGAGGCGGGCGCCAGCAGTCAGGACCATCCTCAAACAAACGCCTTTACCAGAGAGGGGATTAAGCCTAGGGCTTTGAGAGTAGGAGTTGGATTGAACTGTGCAGGAATGTTGAAAATACAGCAAAAGTACCTTTCCAGCCCCCTGAATGTTACAGATGCCTCAGATTGAACGAGGTATATGATAGGGGAAGATAAAATAAAACTGCCCAGTTTTGCTGAATTTCCTGCATATATTCAGGTGCGAATGTTTCTGTCTAGTAGATTACTCTGTAGAATCTCTCTGACCTTTCTCACGGCGTAGTAGGCACAACTTGGAGATTTCCATCAGCCTCACAATGGTTCCAGCTCAACAAATAAATCAAGAGTGTCGTGCATGCAAAGCTGCAAAAATCATAGCTGTGAGAGTAAAGAGAAAACATTCTATAGCTTTTGCCCAGATTGTCTCTAAAGACGGGAGATATTGAATCACCTTGTTTGCAAGAAACACCTCTCAACGCAGAGACTAGATTAACACAAGCTGTGCTTCTGCACCATCTTATTTTTCACTTTTTGTTCGCTTCACACTGAAGGACCTTGCTACAGTGCAATGCTGTGGGGAAAACTGAATGAACAACCTTCCCTGGGAGACTAATAATATCATGGATCCTGAGTGCTTGCTCTCTGTGATGAGCCCTAACAGAAGGCTTGACAGGAGAAAATGATGTGTTGTTCTCTGCTGGGATAACGGTCCAGGTCCCCCTCAGACGATTGCTGCTGAGATATGAAGTGTACATAAACTACAGGTTTTTTAGATCCTCGAGGGTCCACGAGGGAAGAGAAACTTGTGGAGCAGGGGAAATGAGTGACACCGAGGAGTAAATGGGGCTGCTGAGAGACCCTCAAGTACCGCGCGCGCATGTGTGCGCTCTGTCAGTCTCTCAACACATACAAACAGAGACAGCACACACACTTCAAAGCATCTACAAATTCAAGACACACTTGAAATGAAGTGCAGCAAATTACTTGCCGAGTTGAATCCTTAACATTTCTGCGAATATTTTATCACCGAGACAAACGTCTCAGGTGCACCGCTCAGATGGCCATAATGGTCCGAGGCTCTCACTGATACTTTAAAGGTACCAGTATTCAACTGAAGTCTTAAGGAAAATATGCAAATGCACAGTAACAAATAATCCCAGCTACATCAAATTACTAGAATGAAGGGTGTTCTTAAGTGTCACTTAACAGCAAAAAACAACATGAGAACATCATAACTTATATTTATTTCTTGGGTTTATGATATTTCTTACTTATTTAACACTTTCTACAAACAAGACGAATCATTGATTGACAGGAAAAAATCTGCAGATTAATAAATATTCAAAATGATTATTATATTCAGGCATTTTAAATGACATTTAATTTTTAACATTAACACCAGCGGAACACAAAATGTAGCATATAGCGTATGCTATATTGGTTAAACAAAATAGTACGCACTTACTAGTCACTTCATTAGGTACCCATTCAACTGCTCTTTAACAAACATATATAATCAGCCAATCACATGGCAGCAACTCAGTAGACATGGTCAGGGCGACCTGCTAAAGTTCAAACTGAGCATCCGGATGAGGAAGAAAGGTGGTTTTAAATTACTGAATGTGGTTGTTGGTGGCTGGGAAGAGCAAATCACATTTACAACATCAACAACAAAATAACATTTCAGAAAACACTTTTATATAAAAAACAAATAAAAAAATTGACAACAAAATAACATTTCAGGAAACACTTTAACAAGTCCACAAGAAATTAACAAGTCCGCAACAAATTAACAAGTAGCTCTTGACGGAAAGGAATTGTCTGAAATACCAGAAGTGAAGAGGCTGAAGCTAACGCCACAAAATGGGCAAAATATTTTCCATTTATCTATGTAGTGCAGTGAGCACCGTCAGGTTAAGAAATGTAACGAAGCGCTGTGAGGAGTTAGTTTCTAGACTTTTGTTGACATCCCGTGTTTAGCTGCTCCTTCTTCTTCTACCGCTAATTTAAAGGTGCTTTACCGCCACCTGCTGGACTGGAGTGTGGACCATGAAGGTTTTAAGGCCTGGATATTTTCTTAAGAAAATCCCTGTGACATTTAAAAATCTGAACATCATTATCTCACCCATACTCTTTTGTAAAATCTCTTCAAACGTTAACTGAACACTACTCTGAAAAGCCCTCATTTAGCTGACTACAAATCACTTTACTGCGCTACAAATATGGAGTAAGCCTAATCGTTGAGTCACTTCCGGTATTTCAGGCAATCCCTTTCCGTCAAGAGCCACTTGTTAATTTGTTGCGGACTTGTTAAAGTGTTTTCTGAAATGTTATTTTATTGTCATTTTTTATTTGTTTTTTATGTAAAGGTGTTTTCTGAAATTTTATTTTATTGTTGATGTTGTAAATGTGATTTGCACTTTGTTGCAGACATGTTAATTTGTTGCGGACTTGTTAAAGTATTTTCTGAAATGTTATTTTGTTGATGATGTTG
>VUQR01018060.1:51777-65257 GCA_015108515.1 Hemichromis elongatus | reverse complement strand
TACCCATACTCACAATCTCTCTAGGGAACAGCCCAGTATGATCAAATTTGTCCGTGCTGTTAGCCATTATGCTGCTGCTTTGCCCGAGAGTAGCTGCTGAGGTTGGTGTGAATGTGTTTTTGTGGTTGTGTGTGCAGATTGAATCAGTTCAATCGTCTTACTTCCACTGAAGTGAAAGAGTATCTACCGATATACATCTCCTATCTGTGATATTCAGCGAGCTTTGTTTTACAGCGCCCATGGAGAATATTGTTGCTGGAATAACAACTAAATAAATACTAAGCAGTCTTTTGCAAGTCCAGTCCACCAAAAGAAAGAAAGACAGAAGACACAGTTTAAAAAAAAGCAATTCGAATAGCAAATCAAATAATAAAAAGCATGTTGCTAAGACGGATTTTAAATCTCACAGATATGGTTTTATGTACTGAAGCTTTATTATAATAATGATAATAATAATAATAATAATAATAATAATAATACATTTATAAAGGGCATTTGAAAAAAGTTGCTGAACAGCTATTTGAAGATAAAAAAAGATAAATAAATAAAACAATACAGAATAAAATTTTTAAAAAATTAAAAAACAAAACAAAAGGAAATAGCAATAAGAACCAGTCAAAACTAATATTTTTTGTGTTTCTCCCACTGAAAACGCTACGTCCAGATGAACAGAATCAACACTTGGAGATTGTGGCCTAAAGTTTGATGATGTTGCGTTCTCAGGTTGCCTTGCAATCAGTCACCAAATGCAAAAAAAACTGTGCAATCACCAGAGAACCACTAGTTACAAGGAACTGCCATTACTCTGCTGTGACTGAGCCATTAGTTAGTTAGTTTACTCCACACACACTTCATCTTCAGCTACTCACAGATAGGTCTGTGAATAAAAGAAATGCATTGCTCCATAAGCATTTGGAGAATATCAATCCCTTGTGAGTCCCTAAACATGGGGATCTGTGTATATAAGCAGTTACAATTCCTCAACACTTTAAATTAAACCTCGCACTCCGATTACATCTTGAGTTGAAATCGACTCTGGTGCTTTACAGTGAGAAAATTACAGAAATCCTAATCGTCCAAATAGTTACGGAGCCGACTGTATGCAGCTGCAATCAGACAGAGAGCTCATAACAAACGGCGTTTGATTTTTTTCTTTTTCTTTGCCTTTGTGAGTATCTGTAATCCTCCACCTGCCGCAGTCTCTGGTGGCTGTTTAGAAGAAAACTGTAAACACCAAATGACTCCAATTGATAGAAATTTGAATAATTCCATTATGTATAGCCCTAAGTGATGACATCATTTTGTACCATATGCCCCAGTCTGGCTCTGCAGAACAACAATCTGCTCACAGGTAACTGAAAAAAATAGAATGAGCAAAGCAGACGACAATGTGTGTTTAATCAGAAGTGAAAGCGTCTGAGGAGTGCCTGAATAAGAAGGTGCATAAAACTGTTTAAGCCAAAGTAGGTCAGGGAGACTGGCAATTAAAAAAATATTAACCATCACGCTGGAATAGAGATTATATTTATAACACGATATTTGCATATTAGACAGAAATTGTTGTTGGAGTGACAATGTTACATATTGAACTACATAAGGTGGCAGAAAGAACAGCAATAACAGAACTAATAATGACAAATACATCATCGTCCTGTTAAAGTTTGGATTTCTTTCAGCGCTTTACTAGCTCAGCGCGTGTGAAATGGAGTCTTTGCTGTTAAAACATATGCAATACATCAGTGTCCTGACTCTACAAAATGATTTTATCCAGCTCAGTGAGCTACTTATGCACTGTGACAGAACTATCTGTTCTAACAGTCACAGGGATGCATGAAAGATACATGCAGATATTCTTCAGCCTCGTCACTTTGAACCCACTTATGAAGTCTTTTGCATTCTCGCAGCCTTGCCCGAGCATTCAGCTCGGCACGCCCACCGGCAGAGAAAACACGCTTTCTTCGAGGTTGACGTGTCACAGCTGTATCTGTTCCATTTGCAGACCCTTGAGTATTATCTCGAACAATCACAGAGGACGCTATCTTTAATGAACTCCTCACAGAGGCGCTGTTAAAAAAAAAAAAAACAACACACGCACACACATCTGCACAACATGTTTGATGTGCCTCTTCAGATGATGTGCGATTGAAGGCAGATTGTTATGAGAGTTAGAGTATTGGAGTGAGTTGACGAGAAGCTTATTTTACAAAGTGGACTCGCTTTGATGCTTCTAAACCCAGTTTTTAAAAATGTATTTATGCCACGCCATGGTCTATAAACTCATATACTGTTACTTGTCAGGATAGAAATTGGTCTTTGACAGAACAAAGCAGTTCTACTGTGAATGCCAGTCAGAGATGAATAGGAGGCTGATATCCTCTTATTTGTAACCCCTGCCTGTCAGTTTAGCCACATTTATTATGACTGCATGTGATTATTTTTAGCAGATTTCCTGACGAAACCACTAAAAACAGATAACAATAACATAGTAATATATAGCGATCGACCTGGTTTAACATCCTACACTGGGAGGTAAATGGTAAGAGTAGGGTTTTTAAAACACCAAAGCTAGAGGTTCACGTTTTTTGGGCTTTCCGTGTTCTTTTTCTCCAGAAACTGAGGCTTAAAGACTGACAGTTTAATTACTGTCATCTCCCCACATACAAAGCAGACGGATCTAAAATTGAGTGCTAAATCGAGATCGCGTCACTTATAAACTGTTTATCAGTCGCGGAGTGACCAGTATGTCGAACTTTGGAAAGCTTCAGAAAATGTGCAGCTTTAACAAAGGCGCTGACTGAAACTCTGTCCCGAGACAAGAAAAACACAAATAGCTTCGCTGCTATCAGCTCTGTGAACATTGTGATTGTGATCAAGACGAATTTGGTTATTGTTGTCATTAGCAGATCATCATCAAGGGGATGATTAAAGTGAAGAAGATGTGATAGCACCAAACAGTCAGAGTGGTTTGATGAAGTTCTGTGAATATTATCCGGACAGTATAAAAAGTGCAATATAGACGCATAGCTTCTTAATTGGCTTAATTAATTTCTTTAACAGAGATCCAGCCTAATAGATCTGACTGACCATTTACCTGGTATTCTTTTAGTAGCCTTCTGTATCTGTCTCTATATCTATTCAATTCAATTCAATTCAATTTTTTTTATATAGCGCCAGATCACAACAACAGTCGTCTCAAGGCGCTTTATATTGTACAATCGTACATACAAAGAAAAAAACCAACAATCATATAACCCCCTTTGAGCAAGCACTTTGGCGACAGGGGGAAGGAAAAAGTCCCTTTTAACAGGAAGAAACCTCCAGCAGAACCAGGCTCAAGGAGGGGCGGGGCCATCTGCTGCGGCCGGTTGGGGTGAGAGAAGAAAAGAACAGGCTAATAAGGATAATATCTGTCAGTAAGATTACCCGAAAACCTATCAGGGCAAATTTCACAATAATTGGTAGAGAAGATCAAGGTCACGCTACTGGATGTACTCTAGCATGGGGTTGGTTTTCTGCACTGCAATTTCTTGTCGTCATCTGAAGCCCAAAATAAGCTAATATCAGCTAAAGATGCACTGATTCTTTCTCTAACCTGAATCAGTAAGTCTTTTATTAGGCTTAAAGGTAGCCTTTGTTTTCAGTTTTAAGACATCACAAACATCGGTTCTGCGCCAGCTCACCTGATTCTTCGCGTTGCTCTGGTGCCTGTCGGCTCGTCAGCCGTGTTTCAGCATTTCACAGCATTTTGTGTCAGAAGTGCAACCAATGCAAGCCTTCATCAGAAACGCTCAGCGAGCACGGTCACAGACTGGGAGAGTGCTAATGCTGAGACAGACACATAGCTGGGGGAACTGTGCAGCCATTTAGCCATGTGTCACCTCAAGACTGGATCCACTGAGTGAGTCATAGCCCGCCCTGAGCAGGACACAGTATGTTCTTGACCGCTGTGAGTCTGCTGTCATCACAAACGGGGAAAAATAGGACAAGTTGCTGAAGTCATGACAAAGGGCTGCGAATGCTGATGCTTAAAAACAAGGCTGACACGGTATTTTATTACCCTTGTTATGCTGAAAATAAACAAGAATCCTGCTTGTGTACTCACAGCAATGCACTTACCTGAAGACGTTAATGCTTTTATCATGAAAATTATTTCGGGAGCCCCATAGGTTTAGATTTATGGATTTAATTATTTTCAGATAAAATGTATTTGTCCCTGAGAGCCACTTAAGAACTGCATAATAAAGAATTGGTATAATATAACAGAATACATACACCACAGTACGAATGTACCATTTATATATATATATATGATGCAGTTGTACCACTTTATAGACTGCACTGTGATTCTTTTTTTTTTAGACAAAATGCACACACATGCAGTTCAGCATAAAAAGTACAACTGCTCGACCTACTATAATCTATGACTGCCTCCATTCATACATGAATGCTAATGTATCAACTTTGGTTGGAGTGGTCTTGCATGCAAACACACATTCATTACAGAGCTATGTTTAGTTTGCAGGGCTCCAAGCAGAAACCACAAACTGCTACGACACAGTAAGTTGGCATCGCGTATACGAATCGCTGCCTGTAAGTCCGTCTAATCAGCCTTGTTTATCAGAGTACAATGCAACTCTGTAATACTAATGCTGTCATAGTAATATACATTCGCAGTCCATTCACACATTCCTCTCAGAAAAGCGAGTGAACCTCCACAATTAAAGAGCTAACTCAGGACTGTTTCTCCTGTAGTGAAACTGTTAAAAAGGCTGAAGAGTCTCAGGTCACGAGTACACTTATGCATTATGCATTTTCCCAAACTGACTCCATGCAGTTGCTCCAGAAGATTGCTATTGATGCTAATGGGAAGAATTGATATAGTGAGTTACCAGGACAGAGTGATAGATGATTTGTAGGCCTAATTATGACATTTCATTAAAGAGATCCCAGTGGAGGTGTTATGGCAATTTTTGCTCAAGCACGCAGTGGGAACGCTGCTTCATTTATCGTGGAAGTAAATTATGAAGCATCTGCACATCCAATAAGATAAACTCCAGGGCCGAGTTGTCGCACGGCACTGCGATTCCACTTTTGCCGTGCACCTGCAGAAGCGATAGCGATCTGACGCGATATCAAACATGTGAAAGTAGAGATTCAGCAACAGGCGGCCGCTTCCTGTTTGTGTTGGCGAAGGGTTATGAGCAAGAGGGGGATCATTACCTGTACTTCAAAAACATACTTTGAAAGTAATGAAGTCAGATGGCACTATCTACTCAGTATATTAAGGTACTGATGGTAACAGATGGCGCTTTTTAGCATATCAAAGAGTCCCTCCTCCACCAGTTTGCAGAGTTATTATTTGTGTTTGTGTTGGCTGTGAGATTTTCATTCAGCAGTAATGTCATCTGTGTAGAATTTACATTTCATCAGTGCTTCTTTAATTAATGGAAAGCTCTGCCTGACGTTGATGAAGAAGAAAGCAGAGTGGGTCATTTTAATGGGAATCACAATCAGTAAACTTTAATAATTCAAAAATGTAACAGCAAATAATCTGACCTGCCACAGCAGGAGAACCACGAGTGCAATCAATACCATTAATAATGACTGCAGTGAGCATGCTACAGCACTGACATGTTAGCAGAGGTATTATAGTTATTATAAGGTATCTGTCTAAAAAAGGCCTAAGGAGCAGAGATATCTTCCCGAGAAGTAAACTGTGCACAAGAAATTTTTAAAATTTATTAACGTAGGAAACCCTGATTGACATTGCATGCAGTGCCTCGGAACTGAATTGGATTAGATTTTTAATTGCATTTGAGCTATTTGACACACACATGCAGTATTTAGGGGACTTGACTGGAGTACTACCGCCTCTTCTCAGTTGGCCAATAACGAATCAGCTTCCCTTAGCCAATTAGGAAAGGTGGCACAGTGCCTTGTTTCCTCAGCCAGTGATCTAGCACTATAATCCCCCTTTGATGAAAAAGTTAGTAACAGTGTTCTTGCTACCAGCTCTGGCCCACAATGAGGATATGCATTTGTTTGGCGTGTTGCTACAGAAAGTCTTGGCAGGAGCAAAAGGTATTGCATCATAGCAAAAATATCAGAGGCAAAATAAACTATACATATAATTGCCAAAACATTTAACTGTGGCAAAGCTTTTAAAGTTCAGGTTTGCTTCAAATGTCAAATTATCATCATGTAGGGGGTCACAAAGCAACCCAAACTTTACCTATAAGCTTTCTTATTCTGTGCCTGATAAAGTGGAGCCACAGTACAGTAAATGTATTTTATAATCGTGTCTTCTTGTCTAAATCAACATTAAATCATATATTAAAATATATATAAATGTGTCAATTCAATTCAATGTTATTTATATAGCACCAAATGACAACAACAGTCACCTCCATGCACACTTTATGCTGTAAGGTAAAGAGCCTTCAATACTAGAGAGAAAACCCCAACAATCAGCAAGCACTTGGTGACAGAGGCAACAGAAAACTCCCTTTTAACAGGAGGAAACCTAAAGCAGAACCAGACTCAGGGAGGGGCGGGCATCTGCCGTGATTGGTTGGGAGGGGTGGGAGGAAGACGGGACATGAGACAGACTGTGGAATAAAGTCAGAGACTGATAATAACTAATCAATAAATGCAGAGAGGTGTATAAACACAACAAGAGTGAGGAGGAAGTGCTCAATGCATCATGGGAAGCCCTCAGCAGCCTCGACTTATTGCAGCGTACAAATAACGGGAGGGTTTAAGGTCACCTAACTATCTAAATAAAAACTGAAAGTTTTAAGCCTAATCTTAAAAATGGCTATAACCTCTCAGCTGCTAACTTCTCAATAAGGATCAAAGTGAATCCCATGAACCCTTCCTTAAGGTGAGGAAAATGTGTCTTCGTCTTTTCATGAGAACACTGGTGTCCCGTGAGTTTTAGTGCAAGCTGACTAAGTGAAGCTGACTCATCCTTAACTCAGTGGTGGCAGCCAGCAACAATGTGACATTCACTATATTCTCCAGAGTCTTTGCAATCATTTCACAACAAATTTTACTTGGTTTTTATATGTCTACGTCTCTTTGTGCTGCCTGTAGCTTCTGTTATTTGATATAAATATGCTAAAACTTTAAAAAGGGCTTCAGACAGGTGATCCATCACAGGGACAGTGTCGGCTTTTATCCACTCCTGATTATTGGAGTCCCTTAAATGCTGTGAAGAATTTCCAAATTATCTGGCATTAACAGCCTCTCTACCACACGATCATATTGTAACTGTGGCAGCAGTAGAAACGGATAAGATGTCCACAATGATGGATGGCATAGTGTATCATAAAAAAGTTTAGATTTCACAAATAAGTTTAAAAAAGTAGTGAAAAAAAAATGCTACACGGAAAGTAGGAGTGATTTTTTTTTTAATCCCCAAAAATTAATCTTAATTGAATAGTCACATTTCCTATGAAGCCACCTGGTATTAAATATTATTCTACTGCTAACTTTTCGTTCTGAGTAAGGTTTGATATTGTTGACTAACTCAAAGACATGCAGTATCTGTCAAAGCAGCAGTGCTCCTCAATGGTCCTGGATGATGCATTTCTGGTATGTCTCCGTAATCATGGTCATTACCCATGAAGGGCATTTCTTAGGTTGACGTGCATGTCAGTTGGCCTTACATGTCAAGGTCTCCTCTGGTAGTGCTGCCCTGATCTCTTCAGGCCATTTTACAGTGACAGGATGAGCACTGACCTCTGTCATTCCACTGGGTGAGCAGCCTGTGGTGAGCCTGCTGGTGTCAGGCCAGCTGAGCCATGCTACTAGGCAGACTCCATGGCCCTTTGCTCCTGGGTCTACATCCATGCTCACCTCCAAACCAGCCCAGCTGTCCCCACTTCATTATGTGCTGATTAGGAGTAGATTACTCTGTGAGGTGGGTATGATCAGCTAATTTGCAGCACCGCTAAAGAAGGGAAGTGCAGCTCATCGAAACTTGTCACGTTTTAAGCAAATTTGTAGCCAACCTCCTAACATGACCTCAGAACTCCACCGTTTAAATGATTTCACTCGCTTAGGTTCTCATCGTTTTAAACACTGTTCTCTAACCTATTAAAGCTTTCATTAGGGCTGAGATCTGCTTGATGACAGTATTAGAGAGAGCTCAGCTGTAACCCACAAAACTGAAGCACTTGTCTAACTAACCTGGAGCAGGCGTCTCTAGGTGCACTCACCTGCTCGTCCTCAGGAGGAGCAATTATGTTGAGAAGAAGGCAGTCGGGAAGGAGTCCCCAGATGGCCTCTGAGCCAAGCCCTTGCTAATTGATGATGTTAGGCATTCAAAGCAGATTCGAGAGGAAGCACTTTCTTCTCCTCTCTCCACTGCCCCAACATCTTTGTTTTGCTTTGTTTTGCTTTGTCAACTCCCGCCGTTTGATATGCATATCAATACATGTTTTATTCATGGCCTTTTGGAGTGAAATCAGTCAAGATCACCTTGCCGTTGTCTGTAGGCGCAAGAACCACTCGCCCTGTGTACATGTGCTTTGAGTTGCCATTTCAAGGCTAATTTTGCACCACCACCTTACACTCAGGCAACCCAAAGAAATGAATGATTTATGTGATTGTCACTCAGAGGGTGCAGAACAACAAAAACTGTACATCCTGCATTGTTCTTTCAATCTTTCAGCTGCTTGTAGGGTTTGTTTTAAAGACACAAGACAGCAATGCAAATGGAGTGGCTGAAAATGAGCACTGATATGATGTTGCTGGCAGAGGCGAGACAGAGAGGCCGAGCTGGAAGGCTTTACCGCCCACCTCCCACAGGACACATACGAAGTACCTGCAACTTACTAAAAACATGAACTTTAATTAAAAATTTATTTCATTACAATAATGTCTGCGGTTATTAAATCTCAGGATCCCTCTGGATGCCATATCTGTGAAATGAGTGCATGAGTGTGGCTATTACTGTGCATTATGCAAAGCAATTCAAAGTTTGCCCGATAATCTGATTATCAGATAGCACCACAAGCTGCTATCAGACTGAACACATTCGTCTGTTCAAGGCAGACTTTGAACTGTCTAAGCAGGGACTCAAAAGGAAGAGCGACTCATTAAGAAGTTCTGCCTGCGACCATAAATCCAGAGTTACGGGGTATCGTCAATACAGCAAAGGACACGCTGTCTTATTGTATGCCTGCCAGAAACTCGAAATTTGGCTTTAAAGTGCTGGCTAGCAAATGTTAACAACATTTTGCAAAGGAGCAAAAGAGGGAGAACATCTGGGATATTTGATGGGTCTATGATCCCTGAACTTTACCCTGGCTACAGAGGACTGCTGTGTATTTCCAAGTTCCTCCTTACCATCTTGGTAGTTCATATGTATATTAACGTTGATGACAAAGATCCCTAAATTTTAAGCTAATAACTTGGCAATTAGAAAAACATCCTCGTGTTCATTCTCTCTTGTCACCATTGCATCACCGTGTATCATTTAGCCTACCAAAAACAATATACAAATGTCAGTTGATACATCAGTATTTTACACAGAAGTACAAATGTCTTGCTACATTCCATACTGCATTTCAGATGCCTCAAAAGTCGAATGTTGGAACTTAGGCGTGACAACACGCGTTTCAAAAAGCCAAGAAATGCAGGATTTGTTTTGGTCCTCAAACTAGATAGACCTATTCATCTCATGGATTTTTCTGAACTTAAAACCTCATTCATTGATAGAGTCTGATGTCAGCACTGCATTTTGTTTATTTAGTGAGTCACAAATACACAATAGCAGCAGTAGATTTAAAAGTTTACAATTTTAATAGTGTTTAATGTTTAATGCCTCCATCTTGGGCTGTTATCTCAGGATCGCTGAGGCTGCTCCAAGTGGGAAATCCAACTTGATGGGGTTGAGGGGTTTCAAATTCCCACTGGGAACTCTGACATTCCGACTTATTCAAGAATGCACCATAATCCCTTTGTAAGACTGCTATGAATCTATGAATCAAAAGGGTTAGGGTTAGGGTTAGTTTCAAGGCGGGTCTTTCGAAGTCGCAGGTGATTGGTCACTTGGAATGTTGACCCTGGAAAAACATTAATTATGATGATCTGGGAACAACGCCAACATGAGGATATCACATCGACCGTCAGCGTACACTCAGCTTTAACATCACTCTGGGTTCTTCGCTAGCTTTGTCTTAGCATGCTATCTGTGCAGATGTTTGCAAAGACCCAGTTCTGCGTTTTCTGGAATCAGTTTCCATTTTAACAATAAAGTAAAAATAAATATAATGTTCATGTCTCCACTTCTCAAAACTTGTAGCCTGCTCCACGACCTCTTCTCTGCACACAAACTAACATCTGCTAATTGTAGCACAAGTGGGCAGGAAGAAGAGGCATGCGATAACTGAATTTAGCACAGTAACGTGTTACATTGCTACGTTATTTAACAAACGTGATGTAATTACAGTATTGTGCTACTTTGGAGCATTTTCCCTCCAACAAATGAATAGAGACGCTATCTGAAGTCCAACTAATTTGTTTACTGCCCACCTTACAGTTCTGTCTGTAGGAAACGTGCCCTGAGAATTGGATGTGGAGTATTTCCTTCGTGTTTCTTGTCAGGCTTTGCTGCCCAGATAGGTGTTATATCAGACTAAGGGTTGTGTAACCATTTGTCATTTCGCTGGGGAACTGAGTCTGCCTATGTCCGTCTAAGACAGAAAAACAAACAAACAAACAAAAAAAAGAGTCAAATTACACTGTTCGGCTCCATCGTAATCGGAGAGTGATAGAATAAAAAGGTATGATTAATTTGGTCTCACTTACCTCTTCTCGTGCGTTTGTTCTGCAGACGGTGCAGTAAGCTTTAAAACGGCCACATTAGAGTGCCATGCTGTTCACTAACCATGCACAATAAATTTACAGCATGCCTAATAGTGTTGGCAGAGGAGCGGTTATTGTGGGCAGCACAAACACAAAAGTCTTTTTAGAAGCAGTCATTGCGTAGTGTACTGTGCTTCAAAGCAGAAACAGTACTTACACGGATTATGTAGGAATCCATGAGTCAGGAGTGTCGTCTGATTATAGTCGTCTATATTCGGCACAAATAACATACAGCGTTCATCTTTTTTCTGTAATGCTAAATACAAATTTCTGAAGATAAACCGGGCCAAACTATACAAAGAAATTCATTGTGTTCTCTCTTTTGCCAAAACCTCAAGCCACTTGAAGCCGCTGACCAGATGTTTTGGGAGCGGATGTTTCTGTTGCTGCAAACAGAACAATAGTGAAGAACATAAACTGCTGACTATTTCACGTTTCACACACGCCGAGCTCATTCCTGTAAGAGGCCTGTTGTGGCTAAAATTGTGGCGAAAGCTTTCTGAACAAGGTCAGAATCAGAACATAAAGACAGTTCAGGACGGACAAATCTGAACTGCTGTCAAGCCATTAAGCTGCTCCTTTATGGACAGCTTAAGGGAGAGACAGCATAGTCTGCTCAGAAATATCTCCCCTCCAGCTCTTAGAAGATTGCCATTGATAGCACGTGAATAGCCGTTTGATTGTGGCTTTGTTGGATGACATTAAAACCTGCGAGCCCTCGCTGGATTAGTTTCAAAGAACCAGTACACACAAGGCTGTTTCAGCAAGCAATTGAGTGGGGGCTTTATGAACAGAGTGGTGATTATTTTGCAGGGCAGTATTTTTCACACAAATTCTTTGGATATTTCTTGGATAAACACAGAAAAAAAACAAAAAAAACATCTTCCAGTAAAGGTTAAGTGTCTTTGAGACTTCTTTTCTGTGTTTTTACATTTAGATTTATTTATGTATTGATTGCTTTGCATGTAGTGTTCTATGTTAAAAAAAGTAGTGCCGTAAAAAACATCTGAGGATAGGAAACTACGATCAATGCTGAATAATACTGTCGGTCTTATGTTTTCTGTTTTTAATGGATAAGTGTGTTCTTTGCTGACAAGTGAGCATATTATCATGTTCGGTTTCAGCCAATACAAGCAGAAGAAATTCACCTAATATGCAAGTAAGCAGATAACATATAAAGTTTGGTAATTAAAGGCACACTAAGTGAAACAAAAGTTACATGCATATCAGTCACTTGCACTATTGAAAGAATAGGTATTTTTAAAAATCCACAACAAGTAGTACAAAAGGTTTTTAGCCTCAACTCATTTCTATATACGCAGCTACTGTCCACTGTCCACTTAGGAAGCAACGCTGATTGATAATCAGTTTCATATTCTGTTGTGCAAATGGAACGGACAACAGGTGGAAATATATAATAATATAATAACAGGCAACTAGCAAGACATCCCCAAAAAAGGTGGTGACCACTTCTCTGTACCTTTGCTTTCTGGATGATGTTTTGGTCACTTTTGAATGCTGGTGGTGATTTCGCTCTAGTGGTAGCATGAGACGGAGTCTACAACCCACACAAGGGGCTCAGGTAGTGCAGCTCATACAGGAGGGCACATCAATGCGAGCTGTGGCAAGAAGGTTTGCTGTGTCTGTCAGTGTTGTGTCCAGAGCATAGAGGCGCTACCAGGAGACAGACCAGTACATCAGGAGACATGGAGGAGGCTGTAGGAGGGCAGCAACCCAGCAGCAGGACCGCTACCTCCGCCTTTGTGCAAGGAGGAAGAGGAGGAGCACTGCCAGAGCCCTGCAACATGACCTCCAGCAGGCCACAAATGTGTATGTGTCTACTCAAACGGTCACAAACAGACTGTATGAGGGTGGCATGAGGGCCTGACGTCCACAGGTGGGGGTTGTGCTTATAGAACAACACTCTGCATTTGGCATTTGCCAGAGAACCCCAAGATTGGAAACTTCGCCACTGGTGCCCTGTGCTCCTCACAGATGAAAGCAGGTTCACACTGAGCACATGTGGCAGATGTGACAGAGTCTGAAGACGCTGTGGAGAACGTTCTGCTGCCTGCAACATCTTTCAGCATGACCGGTTTGGCAGTGAGTCAGTAAAAGTGCACCCCCCCATTTCTTTGACGGGGTGCACAGCCCTCCATGTGCTCGCCAGAGGTAGCCTGACTGCCATTAGGTACCGAGATGAGATCCTCAGACCCCTTGTGAGGCCCTGGGTTCCTCCTAATGCAAGACAATGCTAGACCTCATGTGGCTGGAGTGTGTCAGCAGTTCCTGCAAGACAAAGGCATTGGTGATATGAACTGGTCTGCCTGTTCCTCAAACCTGAAACCAACTGAGCACATCTGGGACATCATGTCTCGCTCCATCCACCACAGACTGTCCAGGAGTTAGCAGATGCTTTAGTTCAGGTCTGGGAGGCGATCCCTCAGGAGACCATCCGCCACCTCATCAGGAACATGCCCAGGCATTGTAGGGAGGTCCTACAGGGTGGGCAATTCCAGGCCTCGAGGGCCGGTGTCCAGCAGGTTTTAGATGTGTCCTTGATCCAACACAGCTGATTCAAATAGCTAAATTACCTCCTCAACAT
>VUQR01018060.1:21894-50596 GCA_015108515.1 Hemichromis elongatus | reverse complement strand
TTTTTTTTTTTTTTTTTATAAAAAAATGAAAAAAAAAAAAACAATCAAAGAAAAACTTTGAAGCCCAAGAAAACCAAAGAAAGTGGCGAAGGCCACTTTGAATGACATCTCTGGTTCCTTGCAAGCAAAATATAATGAAATCAGGCTCAAGACTTTTGCACATGACTGTATATCTAAAATGAACTAGAAATAGCTCTACAGAAATACCGGAGTTAACGGGTACCTTCAGAAAAACGTGTCTCATTATCATTGCCTGTCAGCTTGCCATTTTGAAAATAAGGTAAAGGTTATTTTCTTGGCAATTAAAATAAATAAATAAATAACCCTAACCCTTCATACTGCAGGCGTGTGCTGTTTCACATTACGTGTCTAATCGTGTATTTACCAAGTTTATTTATTTATAGATTATTTAGTTTACTTACTAGTTTTTTATTCTTCACGTCTTATATGTTTTATTTGTAACATGTTCATAGTTGATACTGTAAATGTTGAAGCTTGCACGTCTAGTGCGATGTCATTTCAGTTGCTTTGGATTGTCATTTCCTCTCTTTTTGCAAATAAAGAAGCAATCAGATTGGATTCTGTCTGAGGTCAGAACCAATCAGCTGAAACACCAGAGAGATTTCTGTTCTTAATTAAACATTGAAAAGATGCTGTGACTGTTTGTTTGTTTACATGTGAACACAGAAATGCAGGGATGACCTCATGTCAATTTTGGGGTAACAGCACAGCCAGAAAAAAGTTTTATCTTCTTCCCAAATGCATTTGCTGTTCTTTGCTATGATCCTGCACTGCGGAGCTTTGGAGCCTTTCAGAGTTTTAATGAGGACATATTTGGTTTGAAATTGTTATGGAGACAAACATGTCAGCAGAAGGATAGAGTGTAGACAGTAGTGGATTTTCAAAATATCCTGCGATCTACTGAGCATGAAGGACAGCAGTGAAAATACAACAACATAAATACATACAGAAGTTAACTGTAATCCGTGCAAATGGCAGAAATAATCCGCAGACTGACAGAGAAAAATGTGGAAACAGGAAAGATCAAAGACTTTTTCTACATCTGTACATATTTTTTGCTCCATTTAGATGTAAAATTCTTTGAATGTCAGCGTAATGCAGGTAGCAGCCAGTTTCCACAGTGCTGGAGGTAGTCCCTGTGGCAGTAACCTGGTGCTTTGGGCTGGAAGTTGCATGAATCATGTTGTAACACTGAGAAGAAGAGCAGCCTGTCACAGGTGTAAGAGGGCTACTGGGATACATAGTAAAGTTACCTGAGTGTTAGAGAAACACAGAGTTTTAGGACTTTCAGCCTGACCTACTTCTTTTCTATCCAGCGAGGCTCCGATACACAGGAATGCATGCTAAACAGCGTCATCCACACCAGATAAGACAGCTTGATTAATACATTGACAATTCAAGGCACTTCATTTTCCACCACCCTCTGTTCATGCAGAAATGAATAATGTTGGGGTTAGCTTCTACTGTGCACACAGTACTACTCTATGTAAGAGCAATGCAAACTGCAAAACACAGCCAGAAGTAGAACTCACCACAATAGTAAATTAAATAGGTTAAGTTGAGTTCTTGTGATATTTTCTTTATTTCTGTGTTAATTAAACTGATTTTATTTTGTAAATATGGAGATTTGGTGAGCTTTTTTTATGATTTCACTGTACGTACTTATATGGCTTCATTGTGAATGTGTATGTTGTCATGTTATTTGGGGAGCATTAATCGGACTGGTTAATGTGAGCCCAGGGGGATCAACAAAGACAGAAGTGAGACGAACCCATCTGTGAGCTTTAGCGTGTGTCTTTCTAGAAAGCTAAGCGTTTGCAGTAGTAAAGCTTATTATTGTTAGCTAAAATAATATGTATACAGTATGATAATAAGCTTCACTGCACTTGTTAAATTCTGTTGCTGACTGTTAGCACAGACAAGAGTGCGCAGAGTGAAAGTCTGCTCACAAGGAAAATCACGGCTTCAGACAATTCAAACTTAGCATAAATGGGAGAGTTCGGTGAAGTATAAGTCGTATGACTTTTCTTTATAAATGTTTTAAACTCAAAGTATTTCACGAGGTTATAGCACCCTCTTTGTATCCAAGTTTACCTAGCAACAGCCAGGAACCCACAGCAACCCCTCGCTAATTGGACGGAGAAAACATTTTTTTTGCTTGTGCCAGTTTCCAGGAGGCCACCAACCAAGCTCTAAGGCTGTGTGGCTGAGGCCATACTTCCACTATCCACCAATTTCTTGTATCCAGTTTAACTGATTTCAGTTTTACTGATGATTTAGATGATTTTGATGTCTGAGAACATTTCATATAGCATGGTCATAAAAGTCAGGCCAAAAAGGTAAAATATTGTAACTTGGAAAACAGTTGTACGTCCAAATAAACTCGTGTGCACGACAGCATCATCATCCCAGCAGTTATGCAGCAGCAGGAACAAAACAGAGCATATCGGCGGAGTGATGGCTGGATTAAGATAAATGCCTCTCATAACAAAAAGTGCAAAAAGAAAAGATTCCATATTTGCTAATGTTTACACATCATATATTTGATCTGCCAAATAAACAGAATAAAACAGGTGGAAATGTCTGTGCAGATGGTTTCGGTGATATTTTTGCAGCAGCCTTACACGCGATAGTTCCACTAATTTATAAGTAATAAAGATATAAATCCTCACAGAGAAGAAGAAAGTGATGTCAAACGCGCTGTGTTGGGGTTTTTTTGTATTGCATGGATTTACATATCCATTGCATTCACTCGAGGACACTAAATTGTTTTCACAGCTGCGTTTAAAAAACGTGTTTATTTATTTATTCTGCCTTTCAGTGAGCTAGTTTAGATGATACAGAGCGACATTCTGAGTGCGGGACTTTAATTTTCTATCTTTGCAAAAACTTCAAATTATTATTGTAACTGTCGCTGATAGTGGAAACAACACAAGGTCTGTTAAGTGCGTTCCAATTGGAACGCACTTAACTCACTAAAATTGCAGTCAAAAATTGGCTTTTGAATGCAACCGTTTAGGCTTTTTTGGCATTGTCTGTACTATCTTTTGCTGCAAATGGTATGCAGCTGCCTGTTTTTTTTTTTTAAAGAAACACATTGCTATTTCATTTTGTTCATGAATTTATGAGCTGACAGTGGACAAACTAGGCTGTTTGTAACCAAAATGTAAAAAAAAAAAATTGCCAGATATGAATTTTTATGTCCTTAAATGACTTGAGTCATTACAAAAGAATGATCAGGAAACAACTAACTTGTGCCAGAAATAATTAGAAGGGAAAGATGAGCGAGCATGTCTGCTGTATTGTTTTTTTTAAATCCTCTTTTGCTGGTTAACAGCTGAGAGGCATTTCTGAGCAGCTCTCTGCTCTCTCTTCACAGAGCAGTCGTAAGTCATGATTACAGTTTTTAAATAGGAATCCAAGGCCTATATATGTCCAAGCCCTGTGACAACGGCTCCGACAGCGTCGGTAGCAGTGTCAACAAATGCAGGCTTCATTTGTTGGAGATTTTACTGGAAGCTTTCTCTGTAATACCACACTTCCCAGACTCTGACAGGGGGTGACACCTTTAAATGTTGCATTCAGTTTTGCATAAAGCAAGAATAGTTCGGCCCACACTAAAATTAGCATCGCGTTTGAATGCTTCTGGGGAATTAGAAGCAGACTTTGATGCTGTGAAAAGGTGAGGTATGCAGAGAAACATTGTCATGAATTAGATTGCCTATCGAGCAGGTCTTTGAATTATGCATCGCCTGTGCATGCAGTCCCATACAGCTCTGTCATTATTTCCACAGCACAATGCTAAAGATTCCCGTTGCTTTAAAGTTTCCCACAAATTCCCAGACAAATTAAATAAGTGTGATCTGCATTGTGACATCTACACAAGCAAAGACTTTTTTTTCACTCAGTTATAGGTTTTCTGGAGGGTTTCTTTCATTATTTGTGGAGATGATAAAGCGAAGGTTACAGAGTCAAAAACCGAGGTTTTCTCCTACAGCGAAACAAATGTTCAAACAATCGTTTGTGATATTTTTCATTTGGAGAGGTGATTAGCATTAGTGTTACCTTACAGCCTTCAACCAAAAAGCAAACTAGAAAATGGAGCTGTAAAAGATAGGAGCCATTATAAACAAGTCAAACACTGTACCTGAACTTCCACACACTGATTCTGCCTTCAGTAAGTAAACGATGAGGAAAAACAGTCTGGACTGTTTGGATCCAGGGAAGCACTCCCTGTAACAAATCCTCTGTCATCAAGTTGTAACACCAGTGGCATTATGTGGTCCAAAGGCTTGGCTAAGCTGGTGTTCAGTCATAGTACAAACTAAATCGTTATGGATGAACAGTCTATGGGCAATCTGACAGCAGCGCTTTTAGAAAGGTCAAAGGCTGACAATAATCATTGGGATCTATCATTCTGATAAGTTTTAAAACAAAGTCAGCATAGCGCTAACAGCTGTAAAATGCAGCTTTGAAACAATATTTGGACTCATTCCTTCTAACCAGGAGGCGCGCAGTGTTCTGTGGATGGGAAAAACATCTGTTAGCCTTGAATAACACATCATCTCCACTTCACCAGGATCTCTCCTGCTGTGCTTGGAAGAGCTGCCTGAGACACACCTGCAGTGAAAGTCCAACGTGGAAACAGGGCGAAAACATATGAAGAGAAATACGTTTGGAAAAGTTGCAAACAGTAGACACAGCTAGTCTTTTTTTGATCACGGGTTATTTTGGTGTATATTCTCTGCTCTCTTTCCTTCATCCACCATCACCCTTTACAGTACTTGAATGTAGCAATGGCCCCCGTCCTAGCTGTTACCATCTATCTACCTAGCATCATCTACCCTGATGTTCAACTGGGACGTTTTATAAATGTGCAGTTACTGGTGCTGGACATACTTTATATTTTACACATTATTATGTAAATTGTTATTATTGTTCTGCTATGTGTGGTCTGTAAAAGAGAGAACGTTTTGGATGAATGCATATGACTCGCATAATTAGAACTAGGACTGGAAAGGACACACTACCCCGAGTACACTTGCCAATCCTACTAGTAGCCAATAGCAAACTGTTAAGGCCAGTGTGTGACGACCTGCCTCTGGGATACAAACTTCAATACAAAAGCAGCGTAATATCCCAAACTAACCACCTGCAGTACCTTCACACCCCACTAGGGCGTCCTGACCAACACTTTGGGAGACAGTGGTTTAGTGTGTGTAATGTTGCAGAGTGCAGAATGTTGTAGTAGTGTTGTAGTAGTCATGCTGGTTCCCTGTTGCCTGGTATTGTGAAGAAAATGGCAAAAGTGACTTTTGTAAATATTCCCCCGCATCATCTCAGCATATGTGTTATGTGCTGTGATGATGTTCCAGTATCCGTACTTCTTTTCGGCATTTTGCAAAAATGAAACCAAAAAGCTTTCGTTCTCGCCACATATCAAACCATCACACCAAAGTCTTTGGACTAATTTAATTTCGATTCCTTGTTCTTCTTGGCCCATTCAGTTATCTTCCTTCTATAGGTCTCCCTGGGCAGTCGTTTTGCTGCACCAATTCAACTGTGAATACCTGATTCACACATTCTGCTTTGAACAGTTGTGATGTGAGCTCTAATCCTAAGTGTTGTTGCTGTTTCTGAGGCTGTAATTCTAATGAACCTCTCCTCTGCAGGAGAGAAAACTCTTGGCCTCTCTTTCCTGGGCTGTACACACAAAAGCTTGTTTTATGACAGCCAGGAGTATCACAATATTCCAATTTTTAAAAATGAAATATCGGCATAAAGATGTAGATAAGCCAGTATTGTGAAAAATTGTTGTTCTTGTATGTTTCTTATGGTTATGGCTACATATTCTCATGCCAGCTCCATGTCTTTATATAAGAATGTAATAAATACAGATGCAATATCGTTGTTATTCACTTGGACCACAATAATTTTGGAATGCAGACGTGATATTGTGACAGCCCAAACTGAAAGTTTTCTTGATATTTTATTGATTTACATGTCTTTAGATAATGATTAGGCTTTAAACTTCCTTTACTCAGTTGAGTATATACAATAATATGGATTGGCAGGAGGATTGATCATTCTAAATTATCATTCAAAAAGCTTCAATAAAACTGCAGCCTGAGGCCAATCATACAGGCCTCCTGAAAGACAGCCTGCCCTAACACAGTGCATGAGCAGCGTTGCGGGGTTTTGAACGTATTTGCTTCTCCTTGCCAAATACATGTTCATATCCAGTTTAAATGAAACGTTAGCAGTGGTCCACTGCTACCTTAGTTCACCCTCCCACATCTCCCACAGCTCCAGTTCATTAGCGTGCTAACTTCTTGGTCAGGAAAGGCTCCATGATTCAGTATTCTGCTTCACTCGGACAGGCATGGAAACTCAATAAGGAAGTGGGAAGGGCGAAAAAAATGTACTTGACTTCCTGATAATATATTAATGTCATCATCCAGCTCCAAGTCTCATACTTTTAGATGATGATTCAGCTGTACGCTGCAGTGTGTGTGAATACTGTAGAGCTCATTATCCACAACTTACAGCAGAAGATGAGAAGCGTCTGCTGTCCTCACTGTGCTGAGACCTAATCTCTACCCCATGTCATTAAATAATGCTCAATTTCATGTGATTTCACTGTAACTGCTTAGACCTATATTGAGTCTCCTCTTACACAGTAATTCTATGTCACAGGTTGTAATTCAGTAAATTTGTCATGTAATGGGCTGCAGGACTATTTGTCTGCCAGAGTTATAGCACGTAACATAATCACTACTTATATTCAGATTTAATGTCATGTTAAGTCAACATTTTTCTTTATGTCAGAGAAACTAAATCTTTGGTTGCCATGGGTATGTATGCTGCGTTAAGTGCATAGGAGGCATAAATATGGACTGGTTCTTATACAATACTATTCTACTATACATGAGCACTCACTTTATACAACATGCCTCATTCACACAAGCCAACGTGTTTTATGTTCACACACCAGCCAGGGCTCGAACCAGAGACACTTGTACTCTGTATTTAATGAAGAAGGTCAAGGTGGACAGTAGATTCCTGCAGTGCACGTTTGAAATGTTGTTCTAGAGTCACTGTAAAAACAACATTTCAGACTGTTCTACAGTGAGCTTTCCGTTGTTGATAGCACCAATTATTTTACTTACTGACCATTTCTTTTTATTAGGGAGGAAAAATGTTATTCATTTTTTTAAATTTGAACAATGTCAGGATTTGGTATAACCAACTTTATTCTTCAACAAAGCTTGAATTGTAAAGGTAAGCTTTCTTGTAAAAAGCTTTCTTGCCTGTCAAATTTCAAATTTATCACTGGCATTTTATTCATTCAGCTGAAAAGATGGGAACAACTTCAGCTAAAGAAATAGTGAGAAAGTGCCTAAAGATACCAATTAAAATGGGTGTAAAAAAAAAACTGATGTAAAATGTGTAGACACAACTTTGGTTCATTCCTTTATTATGCTTGAATTATTTACAGATCATTGTTGGAAAACGTTTAGCCTGGAGACGTGTTGCTCAACACCACTTTAAAAATTACAAGAAAGTCTCAAGACTTTTACACAGTCTAGAAGTAATATCAGGTACATCAGGTACAACTCTTTGAATCTTCACCCTCTTAAACTGTCGTGATTTTGCTGTGGCAGGCAGGACGAACGCCCAAATGCAGGACTCGTACATGGAAAGGTAAACTGGGAAAAACACTAACACTGAATAAAAGAAAACAAAACTAAAAACTGGAAACATGAAACTCAAACTAGGAAACTAACCAGGAACAAAGGACAGAGGAAACACACAGCACTGAGAGTGTATATGATGGTTAACGACCCAACAACGGACAGAAGAACCCGTGACATAAACTGTTGTTGGTCCAATTCAATCACACATATAACATCTGCCACCACCACTTTTACATTCCTTCCCTTGCTAAGACTTGCTTTGAAGATGTAATCGAGTCATCTTCTCTATTAACAAAACAGATATACAGCTGCTATAGATGGTGAAAATCAAGAGTGTCTGAATCCCTGCACACATGGACTACACAACAGACAGACTGACTGACAGCTTTAAACCTTCCACCAAACGGATATGCTAGAGCATGTTTGCTCTTAGCATGATTCATATTTCATTGCAGATACCAAGACTTTATTTAGATTACTTAGATAACAATAGCTTGAAACAGTAAACTTAAACTAAGAACCTTCCTAAACATTTAAAGTGTTAAACCTTCCTGTCGTGTTTGAGTCAAATCTGACTGATTGACAACTTAAAACACTCATAAATACTGTGTTTTACTTCTGGTTGCCTCGGAGTCTTATGATATTCTCCACATTAAGCACTTCAACATATAAAAGTGATGATCACCTCTTTCATTGAATTTTGAATGTTTTAATAAATCTTGTTACATCTGTGGTGTTCCTGGTCAAAAGTATCCACCATAGGAAATGAATGGGAATTGACTCCAATTGACTAAGCGACCCACTGAATGGCCCACTGAACTGTATTTGGGGTGAATTTGACTGGGGACACTAAAGAAAGGGGCAGGGGGGACTAAATCTGAAGGGTTAAAAACACAAGCAGACTAATAACTCATTTCCACTTTGTGTTGACCTGTGCTTAGTTCGTCTTGTTGTTTCTCTAAGTAAAAGAAGAAGAAAGCAAGGTTCAAGGCAGCTAACATGTTTCACACTTTAATGGTTTGTATTTCCTTCCATTTTGACAAATATTAAGAAAAATGCTGGCTTACGTAGATATCTGCAGTGAAGTGTGAATCATGCATCAAAAGTAGTAATAAGAATACATATAGCCCATTTTTCAACAACACAGAGAGACAGTTGGGTAACATCATGAGTCAACATGGGAGCAACAAAAGTGCACCCGCTGTGTTCATCTGTTTTCCCTTCATTCTTTTTTAAAACTCTCTTGTAGTCTCTGATATTTGTAGCTGTTTGTTTCTGTAAACAAAGGAGTGCCTTTCAAACCCCCGTTCTTAAACTACCAAACTACATCATAAAACTAGGTAAAGAGGTGGAGCTTAGGCAAAGGAAGGGCTAATCTGTGAGACAGAGCTTTGTAGATTAGCAGAAGATTGTGATCTCAGTTCCTTTATGTATTTAGGGAGGTTTGGTTTGGGTTTTTTTTTTTCTACATGCTGAATCCACAGTTTTGTCCTCTCTCCTTTTCCTTCCCCTTAACTCCAACCAGTTGTGGCAGATGTCTGCCCCTCCCTGAGCCTGGTTCTGCTCGAGGTTTCTTCCTGTTAAACTGAAGTTTTTCATTGCCACGCTCGCCAAAGCTCCTGTTTGTAAGGAGTTGTCTAATTTTGGGGGGTTTCTCTGAATTATTGGAGGGTACAATATAAAGTGTGATTTGGTGCTGTATAAGTAAAACTGAGCTGAAGTGAAACACAAGAGGAGATACAGGATACCTGTACTATAAAAAAACAAAAGTACTGAGCACAGCTCACCATGGAACATAACATCAAAAACAGTATGTGTAATATAAAGAAGCTTCTGGGGTGGACTGAGGGCTTTAGCGGGATGCTGGTCAGGGGGTCGCTTTGAAAACTGCAACCTCAAAAGACTCACGTCGCTTCCAGCTCTTTACCAGTGTGAGGTTATGTTCCCTTCTCATTTATGTGCAACACTATTTATCTGTTTCTTATTTGTCTTAACCTATTAATCATGCATGCCTTTAAACACACATAAATATACACACTCCCAACAGCGCATTAGATGTAAAATACACCTCCGTAATTTGTCTCGCAGTTTTAGCCTTGTGTACCTTCATTGTAAATGTTTGATGTCACAAGCTGTTCTGTCTTTTGTTTGGTTACAGTATACAAAGAAAAGAAAAGAAATCCCTTCAGCTACTCTACCAACATCAGTGGTGTTCAGGTTAAATGTTTTTAATGGCTTTGAGCCCAGACGTCTAAAGAGAAACAGGCTTATAAATTAAAAATGTTTTTCTTTCCTTATAGTGTTTTTAGTTTGTTTGTTTTGTCTTGCTTTTTTTAAACTTTTTTTTACAAAGCCATTATTCTTTGCAATTTGTCAAAAAGTCCCAGATAAAATAGCACTTCTCCATAAAAACCTGAGCTGACTGATATCAGGTGAAACCGACCGATTCCGACTGACTTTGGTTGCGATTTGCAACAAAGAAATAAGAATTGCTTTGCTCAAGCGGCCTTAACGGCTCCTTTAACAAAGTAACTAAGACTTCTTTTGTGCCATTAACAACAAAGAGAAACTGACTGATTACACCTCTGCAGGGGTAAATGATCCTAACATCACTGGGCAAATAAATAAATTAACAAATAAAAATGAGTTGTCTGAAGCAAATGCAAACATTTTTCTAGATAATTGTCCAACATAAATCTGTCCCCATACCCTATTACCACCCAAATAGACGCTGAAGAGACACCTCACCTCAAATCCTTCTTCCCTGCGCCTCGGTCTCTTGACAGGCAGTTCAAATTGATATGCTTTGCCTGCTTTGTGGTTTTGGCGTCTCAAAGACTTAAAGCAGCAATAACCTGTTTCTGCCGCTGACTAATTGGCTGCTTGGCAAACAGGCTAGTGGATAAGTTTTGTCTTTCCTTGGTGTCCCACAGAGAGCAGTGTCCTACAGAGCCCCGTCTTTACCAAGCAGCCTGGCAGCATCGTGTATCCTGTGGAGAATGTGGAGAAAAACCGAGAGGTGGTGTTCAGCTGCGAGGCCCAGGGAAGCCCACCTCCCATGTACCGGTGAGTGCGTGACTGCAGTCCTTTATCTCTCTCTTCCTCCTCCCTATTGATGCTGCATGCTTTTATACAGCTGACAGTCTCAACATCTTTCAGTTTTTCGACATCATGTCGCTGGCAAATGTCTCCATTTTGTCTTCAGCAGTCCCCCGTTGCATTTTGGCAGCTGAAAATGCCACTGAGAGAGGACCGTGGCAAAACTTGAATGCCCATAAATCCTGCAGCACACTTGCATTTCTGTACAGCACGATCACTTGTGATTCCTCGCGCTAATAGGCCGATCGCTTTTTGTTAACACCTGTTATGTCTCTTTTCGTAGAATCGTGATTTAGTCTGTGGACTTTTTTTCTTACTACTGACAATAATATGTTGTTTGAAGTAAGCACAATATATCCTCATTCTTACTGCTTCGAATCAAAGCTGTTTAATAGAGCAGAATAGATATAGATTGTTTTTTGTCATTGCACAGAGAAGAATGAAATGAGTAGCAATCGTGGCAGTGCACTGATAACACAGCAACTAACAAGTAGAAAACAGATTAGCCTAAGCTAATATAAAGGTTCTGTTTTCATGTGTTTCTGAGGAACATAGATGTGATGTTCAAGGTAGAAACTCATAAATAAAAAGACAAAAAAGTTTAATCTCATAACATTCAGTCAATTTAGTGGTGACGGTGACGCCTTTTTAAAGTACAAATCAAACATTATATGTGAAGAATTCCAAAGGTTTGACGGATAAGTAAATCATTGCACGAACATTCTCATTGGTCTATTTCTATGTGTATGAGATTTCAGTTGGTCAATGTCAATGAGCACCAGCTCATATGCATGGAGGTGTGGTAACTGGTTTCTGATCAGTGTTGCACGTCTCTTAGTGTGATAAACATGAGCATTCTAGTACCGTCCTCACACACAGACACACAGACAGACATTCAGAAGGCACATGCCTTCTGAATGTGCTCAAAACATTCAGAAGGCAGATATTTGTGTATTAATCTGTAGATGGAAGTTGCTCCGAACTTACTGATATGATAGATCACAATATAAATATATATTAATATTGTTATTAACACACTGTCTGTGTCTATATCTATTATAATATGAATGGAATGTTTCAATTATATACATAGATTCTCAAGTTTTGTGCTTTTTAGAAGAACTTCATGATTTGTTCTCGTAAAATGTATATTTTTACTTTTTTTTTTATCAATTTGAGGTAACATGAGTGAAAAACCATTGTAATTCTTTATAGAACAGTATGCCAACAATGTCATAACCAAATTATGGATATGCAGTTTTCTCGTGTGTTTCATGCTCGTAGTGACAACACGTCTGCCTTTTGATCTCTGACAGTTTCATCCTCACACATTCATGACGTCTGTGAACTAGAACCAGAAAGCACCAAGTATCTAATCAGCAAAGCCTGAAAAGTTGTTCCACTGAGAGTGAATTGGATTAGGTCATCATGGATTCAGAACATGTTTAAAATGTGCCTTACATGTTGAGCATATTCCTGATAGATAGCGGTGTGCATACCTTGTAAAGGTGTACAGATGTGGAACTCCAGCTGCTGTCCAATGTGAATGTAACCGCTCTTAGGATTACTCTTCTGATGCATCAACAACAGAGTCTTGGCTCTGTTATTTCTACTTGTTCATCCATGAAAAATCAAGTCTGAGCTGATCAGGATCATAGGCATGTATTACATAAATTCTGTTTTACAGTGGATTTTTCCTTCTACCCCCTGCCAGAAACACGTGTTGCCAATCTGTAGCCTGTGAATGCATGCTAATCTCTGCTTGCTCTCCTCTCAGACGTCTTCTCTCTGCTGCAGAGTTCAAAGAGACCCCTGTTTTCACGTCTCTCCGTATTCCCTGCTCACCTCCACCAATTAGCCTATTGAAAGGTTGTTGTGTTGTAAGTAAAAGTTGAAATCTATTGTGTTTGCTGGCTGAAATTACTGTAGAGCAATTTGGAAGCAGTGCTACATTTAATACTTGGGTCTTAGCCAGCTTAGAGAATGACCTAATCAGCTGTTTCCTGTCAAGGTCGCTGTGTGGTCCTGTCAGAGCTGCCGCTGCCTCTTAGAGATGTGTTGCAACACACAGACAGGAACTAAATCATACTCAAAGTTCATTAATTGCGTGTCACACAGCTGTAAACTGTGACAGCTTGTGTCAAAGTGTTTACATGGAGCAGAGACATGTGCACAGTGTTGTCTGCGCCAACTCCAGATGAAGAGGAAAGGAAGACTGTAGCTAATAAATCGAATTTCAGGCACTCGAGCGTGTGGTTAAACACGCCGATAATAATAATAATAATACAGCAACACGGCTTTAATAATTAGACATTTTTAGAAAACAGGCTTTCTTCCTTGTAAGAGTTAGATGAGAAAATTGACACATCACTCTGCACTTGTAGCAGGGTGCTAAAAGTGATATTTCAAGTATGAAAGAATAACTGCAACTCCAGCTGACTGAGTGATATTTAAAGCTATTATACAACATACTCAACAAAAAGACCGAAATCTTTATTATTAATTCAGAAACTTAAACACGGCAAATAAATAAAACAGCTCCTTTACTTGGCGCATAAACACCAAAAATATAGCTAACCTGCTCTGTCTGACTAGAGTGAAAGACACCCATCACCAGCTGAGTCTATTGTACTAACTGCCCCTACTAGTGCTGACAGACTGGTACTTTTGCATGTACCACATTCCATATGCAAGGTGACTCTGCCCATAAAAATAAATATAAAACACCATACGTGATTTAGCTAATCTCCCTTCAAGGTTGTAACCTTGTGCACAGCTGAACTCCTTTTCAGTCACTCCACTTAGGTCCAGCTCTCCTGTGATTTAAAAGTGGACCTGAGCTTGTGCAGAGAGCAGACATTAACGTCTGTGCCAAACTGATCTGACTTAGATGTCAAGAAACATCACTGGTGAATACAGCCGGTTACAACCAGGAACATCGGTTTTAAGTCAAGGGGCCTGAAGCATTTTAAAAACATCAATAGTGCACGAAATGGTGCAGAACGGCACAAAAGCTGACTTGACTAGATCAGCTAGATATAAATCAGTTGCGCCGTTTTTTGTGTTTTTGTTTTTTCTTTGAAGAACTTTTTGATTACATCTTGCTCGAAAATAAAACACTGACTGGTTCCGTTTTTGCTAACAAGAGTAGAAACAGTCGATGAAAAAGTGTTTGTAATGGAAATCCATCCATGTCAAGGTTAACTTCTTGGCCATCTCACTGCCACGGCAGTAATGATGCCCTAGAATCAAATCAAGAGTAGTTATGCCCTAATGAAACAATACTTGTTGTTTCCTTAAATAATATAACTCACAATCTTCTCTTCTGATGGATTGTTTTATTTTCTGTCTTTAATCATTTACTATGTTGCTAATCTGAACACTTCCCCCATCACTTATCAGCATAGTTGCATGCCAGTTTAAAAGCATGTCTCATGCTGTATCCACTGCAGCTTCCCTTCCTGGAGACTCATCTCCCTGTAGCTCGCAGGAATCCACCCTTTAATAAAGTCAGACAACCACTGACAAAGTTTCAAAGTCCGCTGACGTGTTGGCTTTTTTTGCTCGCGTCTGTGTGAGAATGAATGAGCTACGAGTGTCATTAAGATGACGTTACTCCAGATTTTTGGCAGTTTTATCAGGCCACATGATGGTTTTAAGACTAAAACCAGGGAAGAAATGTCAGAGTAGCAGTATACATCACAGGTTAAATAAAATAAAAATACTAGAAAATCAATCAGCTCTTTGTGTTCCTTTTATCGAACACATTGATTGGCCTTACTATGACTGACTAGACTGATTGTGCACTGTGCATCAATACAGTGCAGGCTATTTTTATAGTGTTACAATAAATCCCCCCGACCCAGACATGGGTAGACGCCATATGCCTTGGTATACATGACACTACACCTCTCATTGGAGTCATTTATGTGACACAGTTGCCATCCTCCTTCTCACTGCCCACAGAGACTCTAGGCTGCTGCCTAGCTTCAAAACACTGCTAAGCTATCGAGCTCAAATTTAAATTTTGGTAGAATGGGGATGGATTTTTATCTAAATGTTATGTTGGTGTGGCCTAAATACTCAAAATACTGGTTATGTAGGGAAAAAGACATCCAGGTGCTATTCTTTAGAGCTTGAAAAGACGTCAGCTGGACTCCTTTAGATCTTTGAAGATTTTTTGCCACTCCTCCAGGAAGCTTCTTGAGTTATAGAAAAATTCAATTAATTCAAATGAATTGTATTTATACAGCACCAAATCAGAACAACAGTTGCCTCAAGGCGCTTTATATTGTAAGGTAGACCCTACAATAATACATAAAGAGAAAAACCCAACAATCATATGACCCCCTGTGAGCAAGCACTTTGGCGATAGTGGGAAGGAAAAACTCCCTTTTAAAAGAAAGAAACTTCCAGCAGAACCAGGCTCAGGGAGGGGTGTTCATCTACTGCGACCGGTTGGGGTGAGAGAAGGACGACAACTGCATTGTTTTTCAAGCTCTTCAGACTACCATGACATGAGAACCCACACAGAACATCCACATGCTGTACTTTCCACCTCTAATATTCAAACTTTGGCCTTATCGCCTGCAAGTAGATCACTGCTCTGGGCCCACTTAATTGCAGGCCATCAGATAAGTGAGGTTCCCAGTGTGAATACCAAAGTGGTTTTCAGCTACACACTCTCCCAGTCTCCTCGTAGTTTGACCTTTGCATAAACAGCCACAGGGGAATCAAATCTTGAGACTGCGTGGGCCGTGTAACAGTTCACAGAACAAAACAGAGAGAAGCATCCGATAAAGAACAGCCTCACAGCACCTTTTATAAAAGCAGGTAATCTAGTCAGGAGATATTTAAAGCTCTAAAGCTGCGAATAACGCGCAGGTATCATTTCCTGTCATTTTTCACTTCTCTTTTAAACACCTGTAAATTATTTATTGTTTACGCCACACGTCATGTGACGAGGAGATGTTCTTTTCATTTCTAATCCAAGAGTGTGTATTCTAAAACTTTATAGTATCCTATCTTGAAACAAACAGAGGTGTGATATTTGCACGGCCGTAACGCGAAGTAGTATTTTTTAAGCACTTTTAAGCGCCAGGCTTAAGAAGAAGAACAGACCGCCTAACATTAACAGCCTCATAAGCCAGATGGTGTGGTATTATGCCACTGTGTACATGGCCTGTTGTTACATGATTGGATAAAGCATGTGCCTAACAAATGGAACTGCTGTTGTGGCCTGCTTGCCATCATAAATCACTGTAAATAGAATTATTAATTGAGTTTACATGTGTTTGATGTAATCTGTTGCTCTGCTTCCCGTGGAGGATACTCAGTGGCACCATGTCGAGCTTCTCCTCTCCTGCCATGCTACCTTCTATCGAGGTCCCTGTGCTGCCTTTATCTGCTTTTATACAGAAATATTTGAATTTATGCCACTTAACCCTTTTAAAGTTGTTATCTAATTGGCTTAAAGTGACAAGAGCTGTCATAGGCCGTGTAATTTGTCACAAAAGAACAATGGCGGCATTGGGCGGGCAATTATCCTTAACTACTACTATGTTTAACGTCCACACAACATGGCGCATTTAGGAATACACAATGTCTTCCTCTGACTGGGTAAATTCTTCCTTTTCAACAAGCGACATGATTACTCACTCAGATACATCAAAACATTTTCCAGTCTCAATTAGCTATCCAGGCTAATGTTTTCGAAAGTCCCGGATAAAGCGGCGAATCGACGACTGGCAGAGAAAATCTTTTGCAGCGTTTGGTTTTTCAAGCTGTCACCGATTAAGCCGTTTGACTGCGAATACAATGCCGAGTCTCTCCGAGCAATTACTTCTGTGAAAAGGCCGCTTTCATATTTGATGGGATGCTTTTTCAGCCTCACAGGAAGCCGCTATCAGAGGGTGATATTGAGGTTTTTCGCCGCGTCGCCTCACCCCGCCTCACCCTGCCCATCCGTTCAGCTCCTGTTCCACTCGAAGGTGGGGCTTAGCCGGGACATATTTATGTTGATTTTTGTTTGTTCCGCTTCAGCTGCAAATGAATCTCTGCTGTAGTCCTGTGAGACCGCAGCCGCCCCTCCTCGGGCTCTTCTCTATTGTGTGTAGTAACAAGGCTCTTGAGAGTGTGCACTTACTTATGAGTGAACTGGAGGAGTGCCATGAAAGACCATTGTGCTACACATTTGGTCTATTAAAAGAATAAAAGTCTGCAGAAGCTCTTTGTGAGTGCAGCAATGCCCCAGCCAACAACTATTCTGCTGTGGCTGTGTGTGTGTGTGTTTGTGGACGGGTATTAACATCTTCGTGGGGACCAAAAATTGGAAGTTTACTATTCTTGTCCCTCGTGGGGACCAAAGTCCCGGTCCCCACGAGTTTGAAGGCATTTTTGAGACTCAAAATGTGGTTTTAGTGTCAGGGTTACTGTTAGGTTATGTTTAGGGTAAGGGTCAGGGTTAGGCATTCATTTTTGATGGTTAGGGTAAGGGGCTAGGGAAAGCATTGTGTCAATGAGATGTCCCCACAACTTATGAAAAGCCAACGTGTGTGTGTGTGTATGTGTGTGAGGGTAAGCAGCTAAGGAGCACAACCTGACACTGTTTCTCATGTAAACAGCTCCTACATGTTTCCTATGGAAGCTCTGTACTTACAGGTGTCTGTGTCGACGGGACCGCATAAGTTGGATTTCCCCGCCGCTGAAGGCAAACGAGTATCTATGAGCCACATTATGCTACAAAAGACATAATACAGCAAGAAAATTCCACAACGCCACTATCCGTGCTTCCTTCGAAAGGTTATTATGCCTCAAAGGCTCCAAATTGGCATAACAAGGAAAGTTAAGACAGTACCCCCAAACAGCTTTGTGCAACTTCTGTCTCCTGTACAAAAGGGGCTTTAGCAAAGCCCCTTTTTTCACATCAAAGCTGCTTTCTTTTTTCAGCAGAAAACAATGCTGCGCTTTTCCAGCTGAATGAGAAATCATTCAGAGAAACTTTTTTTTTATTTTAAATCAAAGCAGAAGAAATTTTAAAACTTTAAAAAAGAAATAATCAGCTACAAAATCCCTCAAAGCCCAAATCAGATCTGGTTAGTCCATTATCCAATGCCATATTAAATCTTCTTTTCATACTTGTTTATCTGTGCAGTACCTTTTTATTGCTGTCTTAGTTATACATCATCAATAACAAATGGCAAGTCATGAGCTCTTTTCTCTGTCTTATTTTTTGTTTTTTGCCTCGGTTGAAGTGAGTTATGGCTTAAAGCCATTTTTCTGAAATGACTGATTTTTCTCCCACCTGTGTTTCTTTAATAAGGTGCATCTGTTTGGAGAGATTGGAGAGTCTGTTGCCATTTTAAGTGAATTATACCCTTCGTTGGGCCCACCCACCCATCCTAACACCAATGATAATCAAGTAGAAGGGTCTAGAATGCACGAGTGTGAAGGCGAGCTTGCAGGCATTCGTTTTAATTGTTGTACCATAATGATTAAGCTGGATTTTTATGCGGTCTGACTGGGGTCTGGCAAGATGGATGGCCTGAAATGCTATCTATTCTCAGGGAGTCAAGTCCTTGGCACTATAGTGGTTCACTGCTGCTTAGATTAACACTAAGCTGGAGGGCATGATTTCTGGTTCCTCTCCACCTTTCATTTCTCTCCTGTTGAAAAACAATCAAATGTACAAGTCATGTTCTGCTTCTTCCTCCTCTACTCTGGCATACTTCCATTGCCCCAATCTACACTGAACAGAGTTTAATTTGTTAAATTTACATGTTCATTTTTCTCTCTTTCTCTCCCTCTTTTTAGATGGAGACTGAACGGCACGGAAATAAATCCCAAAACTGGATCTCACTACAGCCTTTCTGGGGGCAACCTCAGAATCAGCCATCTGAACAAAGACCAAGATGCTGGAACGTATCAGTGCCTCGCTTCCAACTCTTTTGGGACCATCGTTAGCCGAGAGGCCAGTCTAACCTTCGCATGTGAGTTTATTTTTATTTTCTTTCTATTTTCTTTAGGCGAACATTTGAGGCTTCTTGGCTTCCATTGGAGAAAAAAAAAGTAAGAATTGAGGGAGAAGATGTCAGTCACAAACAAGGATAACATAGTGGGTTGCACTTGATGACATCTTTAACATGGAGAAAGTTATCTCTGAGGTGCTATTTGCGCACTCTGTGTTGACTGGCGTTTACTCTATAAATGGCTGCACAGTAGGCAAACAGAAAGTGCTAAACTCACTGCAGTGGAGGAAAAAGATCAAGCTTTTCCTCCAAGGTGTCTTGGAGTACAGGCACTGTGATGAAGTGGAAGGTTCAGGTCTTGGTTGTACGTTCTGCAGAAACAACTAAACTTCCTTGCCAAGTTTGAGCATTAACATTGGTTGTATGCTAATGACTTATTAGCTAAGTGACCATTTAGTCTCTTTTAACCCTCTGTACCCTAACAGCATTAGCATGTTCCAGATAGAAATAAAGGGGAAATCTGATGAACACCCTAAGCAGCTAAATGTAGCTAAAAAGGATTTAATTTAAAGATCACAATAGCACTTTTATGCTATATATTTAAAGACTGCACAATTGTATTTTCAGTATATATTTTTGTCTTTTTTCTTTCCACTTCCCTCACTTTTTCATTTCTCTCTCATGTCTACCTCATCCTCTTCGTCATCACCTGAAGCCTCATCTCCTGCCCTAAAGTCATAGCTCTAATATAAGAAAAGCTGCATAACTGTGTTTATTTATTCGTATTGTCAGAGTTAGTTATGCTGATTCAACAGCAGACAATGAGTCAGCTAGACAACAGTCGATAGTTGTAAGCTAACATTTTGGCAGCTAATGCTACACTTGAGTATCCTTGAAGTCACATTTCCCCTCTGATAAACAGTTTGATAAGCACCTTATGAGTCTATTTACAAATTTCCTTTAATCTGAAAAGGTTTGGTTTCTTCTAGGTCAAAGAAATTTCCAGTTAACGTCTAGCTAATGTGAGCTAACTGGAAAACAGTGGCAACAGCTTAGCAACAGAAAGGTTCAGGATATCTTCACTCCCTCACCTCAGTATCACTGTCAGTGGTTAGATCTGAGCTTCATCGAGTGAAACTCAACTGTATCAAAGGCCTGTCACAAGTTTTATAGCCTCTTCAGAAACACAGAGCGGCTGATAGTGGCCATTAAGGAGTACCAAGGGTTGGCTGATCAAACTTTACTTCAGAGAACAAAAACATCACACCCACTCTTGAAGAAATGCAAAGTCAGCACCATCACTTTTGCAGATTAATGTTTTTTTAATGGCCCTATCATACTGATTTTCAACCAGGAGTACGACAGGTTGTTTGATGGATCTTGATGAGTCTAGCTGACAAGCCTTCTAGGAGGACTGAGTCAATAAGTGCCTACTTTATGTGCGAGTTATTTGACAGGAGTAAATCATGACATTAAAGGCAAAAGAGTGATCACTGGCTCAGATTAGATTTTGAGGTTTGGTGTTTGGGGACAAGGTCCACCAATATGCCTCAGGCCATTTGTTTAGTTCCTTGGACCAGTAGGAAGTCAATCCGTGATCTGACTCCACTATGATAGGATGACGGTTCCATCAATTGTCGGACTCTGACCTTACCAACCTGCAGTTGTTGTCACAGAGTCGGCGTGTGCGTGTAAGACCGACTGTCATCTATCTTCTTTATTACTCTTGGTATAGCTTAATTAACTCTACTGCATGATTGAATGGTAAAGGTTCAAGCGAATAATTTAAAGGGCAACTGGTATTACTTTAGAATGTCATGCAATTCTTTACAGAAATTTAAGGCAAGTAAAGGATATGAGTGAGGTCCTCCTGCAGGGAGGTAGTCAGAGATATCTACTCAAGTAACATCGACTCCTACTCAGATACACACAGTGCAGGTATAAGTTGTGTTTTCAGCACAGCCCTATTTTTTCTCCAGTAAAGGTCATGACCTTTTGCTGGTAATTATTTTTACGCATAATTTGACTGTGATTTTGACACAAGACAGGGTCTGAACTGACTCGCTCCTCTAATAAGCCTACTGCTAATTGCACCCGTCAGAGCCAAAATGAGAGTAATCATTTGGAGCCATATAAATGCACATCTGCTACAATCAACAAGGTCAGAAGTCAAGAGATTTAAAGTCTGACCCATCTTCAGTGTAATCTTGCACTGTTATGAAAACATGTCCTCACTATAATCGATTTCCTGTTGAAACTAGATGGAGCACAACTAGAGTGTATACCACAGAAAGAGAATAAAACTGTCAAAGAAACTTGTATTTGATGGATCCATGGAGGGGTCTCAGCACTAAAATATGTCACATCGGACAAATTTCAAAATTCAATTCAGTTCAATTCAATTTATTTATATAGCACTCTTCACAGGATAAAAACGACAAAGTGCTTCACAGTAATACAAAAACAGAAATACATTAAAAACCCTAAAAACCCACCACAATCAAACATACAGCACAAATCTAATTAAAAGTCTATCTAAATAAATGAGTCTTAACTGCTTTTTAAAAGAATAAATATGCAACGTAATGATTGAGGGAGAGCATTCCACAACCTGGGGGCCACCGTTCTAAAAGATATATCTCTTCTGGTCTTAAAATGGATTTGTGGGACTACCAACAGCCTTTGATTAGATGATCTCAGGCTGCGAGAGGGAGTGTGGGGTTCTAAAAGGTCAGAAATGTATGCAAGGGCATCACAATTCAAGGCTTTAAAAGTCAGTACCAAGATTTTAAAATTAATTCTATAATGTACTGGAAGCCAGTGTAAAGAACGTAAAACTGGTGTAATGTGCTCTCTTTTTCGAGTCTTAGTTAAAAGTCTTGCGGCAGCATTCTGGACTAACTGGATGCGGTCAAGATTCCTTTTGCTCAAGCAAAGTAAATTTGGAGATGTTTCTTAGCTGATAAAAGCAATTCCTAACTAACTGATGCGAGTGTTGTTCTAGGGACATAGCAGAATCAAAAATCACACCAAGGTACCTCGGCTGAACAGATGATCCAAGAGAACCAAGATGCTGTTTTATTAGAGATATTTGGCTGTCAGGGGCAATAATTAATGTTTATGACTTCTCAGAGTTCACTGTTCAATGGCAGCTAAACATTTAATTAAAGAGGACAGTTTATGGACTTCCATTGGCTTAAAAGAGCAATAGAGCTGAATATCATCAGCGTAGAAGTGATAAGACACCTCAGGGAACTGCTTAATTATAAGTCCTAGAGGTAACATGTACAAAAGAAAAAGAACAGGTCCCAGAACTGAACCCTGCGGTACCCCACATGTCAGATCTTTAGAATGTGACATAAACTGATTTGCAAAAACACTAAAAGATCTGTTAGAGAGGTATGATTGAAACCACTTCAAAGCACCAACTATGTCCCGGAGTCTGTTAATCAGGATGGTATGGTCATTGGTGTCAAAGGCAGATATTAAGTCCAGCAAAAACTTGACTGTGGATGGTCCAGAGTCAAAATGGAGACATGAAGGTAAAAGGAAGAAGAGGTCCTTTAATTACTTAGAGAAAGAATAATATATACAATGTGCAACAACCAGAACATCCAGAAACATGAGGGAGGTGCACGAAGACTGAAAGAAAACATGCATGTATCAAGGTACAGGTGAAGTCAATCATGTCAATAACCAGGCTGAACGAAGACAGGAAGTAAAAAAGAAAGACAAAGCCACAAATTAAAGCAGGATTGAAATGAAATAAAAGAATACACTGAAAGAAAGAACAAGATTTGACACAGAGCAGTGAGTTCAATAACCAAAATGAGGATTGGAACAGAAACTACAGATAATTGCATAACTGGAGGAACCTTCATTATGTACATAACTCTAGAAGTAACTCAACAAAATATGCCATCTGAGGATTGGATGATATGCTGCAGTTTTAATGTTAACAAACCTCACAAAAAGACCACATAACTGATCCCACAAGCAAATGCTATCCTAAATGCTAGACCTTTTGTTTATGCCACAGAGCATTCATTGTTTTGCACAGACTATTAAAAATACATCACTGAGTCACACAATTGCACATGGTGACACTTCTGTCATTACCACACACATACACGCTGCACAGTCGATACTGCAGACACAGTAAATACTCATTAGTGCACAGAACGCACATCAATTCAAACCTGGAAATATTCCATAACAAATAACCGGTACTTTTATTTGAGTGAAGTTTAAATCTGCACTGACCAGCCTGTTAAAGAAATCACAGATGCACCAAAAATGTCATGCTTGTGAAATGAAACAAAAATGTGTCTCGTTATAACTTAATTTTAGTGAACTACTACAGGAAAATATAGACAGGTAATGTATGAGTGTCTGAGGCAGTAGTTTTTTTCTGTGACTGAACCCAAAAATGACAGGCACAACTTTTACTTTGAAGGGAAACCATTCCCCAGTCTTCATTTGCTGGTTGCATCGCACCAGCAACCCTGAGGAACCGCTGTCAACCAATTGGGGAATACACTCCTCACCGTAGCAACTGGTGATTGTATTACTCCCAGTACGGGAGACAACTCTCATGCAATGTGCGCTTGACGTCATGCGAGACACTTCAAGAGTTTACTCATGTGGATAAATACTGTAGTGGCTAACACGTTTGACTATGCACAGAAGGGCTCCTGTTTGGGACCAGAAGGAGGCGCAAACTTAGTCTTAGGGTAGTGGACCCCTAGTGTGGGTCCCCAAACCCAGGAGCATGGGAGGGTTGTATGAGGGAAGGTGTGAAAATCTGTGCCCGATTGACATGTCGATTGCTATGGCGACCTCTTGAGAAATTACAGACCATCCAGCATTGTTTGTTGTATTATAAATACTCAAATCAAAATCTACTTCTCAAAAAACAAATTAAGAGAATATTTAATTGATTTTTGGTGTGATTTTGAATCCAGGCTTTAAAGGGCCGGATGATTTTGGTTTCCACTGTCGCATCATTTTGGTCTAAAAGATAAAAATGACAGTGCATGCCAGTAAAGAGTTTCAACTAGAATATTTCATCCATCAAGATCTGATGTTTGAGTATTCCCTTAATGATTCTGAGCAGTACATCTACCCCAAGGTGTATTTGAAGTGTGCGCTCTTATTTTTTTTGTGGAGCATTTATACATCACGGCCTCTCACAGAGGATAGAGGTTGTTCAGCTCTGGGCTTAAAACACCTTTTGCATTTCAGTATTCATAACCAACAGCAGGAAGTGAAAACCAGGGTATTATGGTTTTGTTCGATGTTACCGGTAACCATAGCGCTTTCACCGGCAGCAATGTCTTTTGCCTGCCCAGTGCTTTTCAACCACACCTAACAAAAGAAGCTCGTTTTTGTGTGCTGTTTTGCTTTGCACTTATGAAAGAAGTATTTTAGTCCCTCCATTTGGACAACTGTATGTTCCTCAGCATCTTGTTTTATCAGTCGATGGTACTTCTCCTCTTTCTGTTGTCTTGCCTTGTAAATGTCAGTCAATCAAATGATGTCACACGCACAGCTGCAAACACTTCAAAATGTATATAGTTGTTGCCTTATTGATCAATTAATGCATATTTTTGTGGACTACAGTTATTCTTTTTATTACATACAAATGATCAATTAGAACATTTGTTGAAGACTGACCAAAGCGCATCTGCCGGTACAGATATTTGGTGATGGGAGCCTCAATGAGCTGCTAGTTTCTCACAAAATCAAATGAATCAGTGCCACAGTTAATTGTTTTGAGTCGGCGCGAAGGTCAAAAGATATTTAATTTTCAGCCGGGTCTAAGAATTGATAATGAAATCCTGATAGTGAGTCGTTGTGAGCAGAGGGAAGCGTTGTTGTTGTTCGGTGAACATGCTCTGCCTTCTAATTCAGTCATTTATGGGTGTGAGGGATTTTTGCCTTTTCTTTAATTAAATAGGTATTAGTGGCGTCTTAATCTTGTTCCAGGTGAGTAATCTTCCTAAAAATCCATTATTTGTGTTGTTGAATTTAGATTGCACTGACACTTAAGAGCTGTTCATAGGTCTGAACTTAAATCATACATTTCCATTTAAATTGTAAGTCAAAAGTCTGATTTGTGTTTGCTAAAGTGTTATCTCCTTCCGGAGGTTGAGCATAGCATATATATTGTGTAGAACAAGAGTAAACTTTACAATGAGACTCGCTCACTCGCCAGTTAAACGGTACTCCTCAGTTAACGTTTGTTAGTCTACACGCTCCGTGACGCCTTCAAGGTTGTTCTTTGGAACTGGCGGGGCTCCAGATACTTCGGGATTGGTGTCCGTGTCACAAACTTTTGATGGATGATGGTAACCCTCGCAAGGGTTGTGGCTGTCTACCTCCTGAGGCAAGGATAACTGATGGCTAGTGGGCGCTCCCACTCAATACTCGCTGCCCTTGATTAGTATGTCTATTGATTCTGTATCGCTGATTATGTAAAAGATGTACGTACATAATTCATACTGATGAACAGGCCGCGTATTCAATAATAGAATGATAGCTTGGGCTTCTTATATGGGTGGCACTCCGAGGGCTGTGCTTTGAATGCAGTGACGAGCTCATTCACTGCTGAAGTTTCCGCGACCAGAGATGTCAAGAAGGTTGAGCTTTCAAGAAGAAAATAAAGTGTTGTATACTGAGCTTTCCTTGAAATGATATATATCCTGTTTTGCGTAGGAGTTTATATTCAGTTACTTATAAAGTGTCTCATCACAGTCAGAAAAGCTCATGTTTTGCATAGGAGGGGTGGGAAATTCTTGATGTCACCAGAGTATGTTTTAAATCCTTAAGGGGAAATATGAATACCTAATTTAAATGCAAATAAATCCTTTGGACTCCTCTCAGCTGAGTGATAATGTGGTGTGAGTATATTGACTTAGTTAATGAGGTGTAAATAGCTAATGGGTATGATCTAGCTTTTACTTTTTTTATCCGCAGTACACTATCAACATATCACACTTGGGAACCTGCTATAAAGTGGAATAACTCACTCAGCATTTAATGTTTACCTCTTTAGCTGTCCAGCCTTTGAAATGAGGAAAACTTTTTTGATGATACGTGCAGGGAATTGGATTGGGGAGGATGCTCAGCAAAGTCAGTACCGCCCCTAACCCATTACATTTTTGCTCTTTTACATAAAAATTCTTAAAGTGAGAGTACACCAGTATATACATCATGAGTTTCGACATATAAATGTACAGTATTATCAAAAATGTATATGTTTGATATGATAATTGTGTACTATCCCAAATCAAAAAAAGCTGTAATGCTGTGTAAGATGCTTTAATCGCTATAGGACATATTAATAGAATGTTTAAACTGAGAAAACGTAAGAAAAAAAATTTGTCCAAAAAGCTGAAACAGGGCCTCATTTGCCTCTGTGTAGCAGATTTTCTGCTTTTTGGAACAGTCTGTAAATATTTGGGAGCTGAAGAGACCATTTGTTGGAGTTTTTGGAGAGGATGTTGTCTCATTCTCTGATACAGGATTCTAGCCACTCAGCAGTCCTCAATCTGCTTTGTTGTATTTTTTTTTTATGTAATGATGGTCCAAATGTTTTGGAGTTGGAGAATTGTCTCTATCGCAGGCAGGCCAGTTAAGCACCTTGGCTCTTTTACTATGATTCTTGTGTAATAGATGAATTGTGCAGTTTAGCATTGCCTTCCCTCAAAAATATGTCATCTACATGGAAGCATGTGTATACTTTTCAGCATTGATGGTGCCTTTCCAGATATGCAACCTCCACCAGGGATGCAGGCTTTTAAACTGCATGCTGATAAAAAGCCTGATGCCGCCTCTCCTCTTTAGTCCAGAGGATTTGTGTTGTCTGACCTCAGAACAGTTTACACTTTGCCCACAGAATTAGATCACAACAGTACTATCATTGCGAAGTGTCTGAAAAATAACTGTCAGGTAATATAGTGACAGTCCCAGTACACATCTAGATGCTTTGTTAGTAATAAACAGTACTACTTGGTAAAAAATAGTGTAGTTACCCTGTGGCTTAACAAAAGCTTCATCAACTCCTTGAAAAACACGTGATATGGATATAGTGATGAGACTGATATACTTGAAGACATTGTCATTGTGGTTTTGTTGGGATGCAGCATTCATTACATTGATGATCCCTAATGTACTTTACCTACAGTGTCAGCAGCAGTGAGTGACTGCCTATTAAAAACTAATATTAACACTAACCAGTCAGTAGTCAGTTTAAACTTAAATGCAATAAATGTAAAATGAGATGCACACTGTTGGTTTGTGTTTGGTATCAATTGTTAATGAACTTGCAGCTAATGTCTAATGTAATCTGTTTAAGTGCAAGACTAGCAGGGAATGGAATAATATGTGAACTTTCCCAAGTCAAATAAACAGGGTGAATGTGAAAAAGTGCTTCAAGCCACTTAGCTTAATAAGTAGGATTTAGTGTTTTTTGAAGAGAGGACTGGCTTGCTTTCTGCTAATTGATTTTATTTTAACTGCACATGTTAGAATGTTGCAAATTTCATGTAAGTGCAGTATCACAATATTAAAATGACAACTGTTGGCCTTTGTGCAACTCTATGCTTATTAGAAGGTGTACCCAGAGACTGTACATAAATGACGGCAGTGGAGATGTAAGAGAGACGTACAGCTTTTACTATCACTGTCTTGATGTTTTTGGGGTTAGGAAGTCTAACCGCTCCATGATCTGAGAAACCAAGGCTAGTGGCTTATTAGTCACATGGTAAAGGAAAATAATACCCCAACTGATCCTTCTTCTTGGCTCTAATTTTGTCCATCATTTACAAACTAACCATTGTAGTGCATTCTGTAAAACTTGAAACACGTAATTGAGCTCATAGAGTCACTTAAAAAGTCGCGTTTTAACAAAAAGAGCTCATTGCCATGTTGCTATAGGCTTTGGTATGACTGAACAACTTTTTGCAGTTGAAGAAGTCGCCCCCTGCTGGCATTAGCAAAAAGCAAGTTTAAGGCATTTGCTTGTCTTTTCGCAATATAAAGGTGAAATGTATTAGTCAATGTTCATTCAATGGTCAGCTAAAGAGTACTCCTCTAACTGCAAACCACAATGCTTTTAGACTCAAGGTGGACGGTTGAGGATCAGAGTCGAGGCGAGAATTAAAGATACTTTTAAAGATTTTTTTTTTTTTTCATTCCACACATTCATCTTGTCTTGTCTAGTGACAGACAGGCTGATAAAAAGCACTGAGTGCATACCTGACAGTACAAACATAGACGTGATGTCCTCGTACACACACACAAACACATTCGCCACCTTCCACTTGAACACAAAGAGCATCCTCAAGGGGTAGCAGGTTGTGATGGATCTCATGTTCACGGTTGGACGGGCTTGTTGAAGTATGATAAGTTGTGCTGGCATTTGGAAAGCTCATATGTCTGGGATGTGATCATCAGCTTAATCTGGATCATTGTTTGTAATGCCAGCCCAGGTTTGCAATAATTGATGCTAATGGATCTAGATGGGACATCAGGTTTACTTATTCTGAGGCTATTAATCATTGTTAGCCACTTCCCGTTTTGAACATTGCTCTGAAGCTTTTGTGCGGAAAACATTAGCTCGGTTCTATAATATTTTAATGAAATTTCGGCGGGACTTGCGCTCGCCACTCTTCCTTTCAGTGACAAATTTAATGGATATGTTATTTGAGATATCCCTTGCAGGCAAAGTCTGTGCTTTCATGCTTTCTTTTGAACATGTGCACAGCTGTGTGCGCTTTTAAAAAAACAACAACAAAAAAAAACAGGCTTTTGGTCAAGCCCTCCCACCACAACGCACCCCAAACCCCCCCCCCCCCCCCCCCCCCCCCCCCCCCAGGCCCCCCCCCCCCCCCCCCCCCCCAACACACCATTGCA
>VUQR01018060.1:10511-21874 GCA_015108515.1 Hemichromis elongatus | reverse complement strand
GGCCTTTTCCCCCCCCCCCCCCCCCCCCCCCCCCCAACCCCCCCCCCCCCGCCCGCCCCGCATCTGAAGGCATCGGCCGTACCATATTGTAAATTATGCTTTTTGCGACTTTCCCGAAGCACCTTTTACAACAATGCTTCTTTTGGTCTTTTTGGCTGCTGAGAGTGGATGACTGAAGGTGGAGGTTGGTTTTTTTGGGGAGGGTGGGGGTGGATTTTGCCACTATCGCTGCATGCTTTCAGCATGGGCGAGGCCATGCCTGTCGCTGTGAACAGGCACAATCAGTACCTTTAGTGAAGTAGACATCGCCACTTCATAAATCCCAACAGCTTTGATCTCAGCCAAAAATAATGCCAATGACTTTTTTTTTGGGGGGGGGGGGCAAATTCAGTACCTTAGATGTCTCTGGCTTTTGTTGACTTTGTTCTATAGGCTCGTATTTTGGGAAGGCTCGGATGCTTTTATCTAACCTTCTATCGTGTTTTTAGATGAAAGTAAATGGTGGGGTTAATCCAAAAAGAAAAAAGGAAGAAAGCTCCAGCTTTCACCACTTTTGAGTGAGCGTGAAATTTTGTATTGTGTCCAAAAATGCAGGCAGTGTTTAAGAGTAAACCATGCGTCTATTTGCAGCTTTTTATAGTGCCACCATTTATAAAAGGGACAAATGTAGAAGCAAAATAATTAATTTCACTGAAGAGGCAAAAGAGGAAAAAAAGCAGTGCAGATATTCCAGCTACAAGCTTTCATCAGTGATCTCTGATGAGCCACACCAGTCTGAGATAAAGCCCATTGGGAAGAGGGAAGTCGATTAGCCTTGCTGCAACATTAATCACCTTTGAGTGACAGTTAAGAGATAACTAGGCAGTCAGTGTTCCTTAAAAAATACTGAAAAAAAGCAATAAAAATAAATCACCTAATTTGAGCTTTGAGTCCTGATTGAATTCTACACACATCATAAACCTCCAAGAAAGCGTCTTATATGGACATCTGCAGACATATTCGCCCTGCGTGCCTGTTTAAGCACTTTTGGTCACCAACCAGCCAAAACTGGGTGCCGGCTTTTCACGGTGTCGAAAAACAACTGGACAGTGACTTGCTGTGTAAAAATGATTGTAAACAACTTTGTTGTCCCATTAGTGGATGACCACCCAGATGTTCAGTTATCCATTTGTTGGGCAGGCGTGTTTGTAACATTAAAGAGCAAATTAGTGGAACAAATTACTTGCACTTCTTTAGAATTAAAGTAATGTACAGCCATGAGCACGATAAAATATTTTATTATAAGATTTCCAAAATAATTAAGATGCTGGGCGAAGGAACCCGACCTCCAACAATATATATGGTTTCATACAGTGCAAAGAATAAAGGAATGATGGTAGCAGATTATCTCTGAGGCTATACTTATAATCAAACTTAAAATAAAAATTCTAATTTTAAGTTTAACTATTAAGTACGTGTGTGTACAATTCTTTATTTTTCATCATAAAATCAAGAATTTTTATTTTCGACTAGTTTAATTTATTGGTGTCTGTCATAAGCTTATATTTTGAGTAACATCTATCTTTCTTAATATTTCTAGCAATAAGAAAATGAAGCAAAATTTTTAAAAAATTGAAAATAATAATAATGTTGTCCTCCTAAATATTGTCAATTTGAGATAAGGTAAGACTACATGAGAGTTAGTACCTCAATATTATTACTTTCCTGTACTGCTCTGTGGTAGTTTAAGCCCTGCCGGCATTATAATCGTGCAGCGGAGTGCGGTGGTTCTAAAGCTGTGGGGCTTGCTCAACATGTGGGCTATAGAGCTATTTCACGGAGGACCGCATGACCAGGACGAAAAAATGTGGAGTGGATTTGAGAGGCTGAATAAAACTGTTTCATGTGGGAACAATAAACTAACAGGAGTGCTTTGAGACTTCCAGCGCTGTCGAGCTTCAGGGTGCAAAATTACAAAAGACAGTGGAGAGTTTTCTGACAGGTAAGATAAGAAAATATCTGACGATGCATATAACCACCACATCAATCAAAATAAAAGGCAAGGAAGGATGATGGATGTCTCTATCGCAAGTTCATTAAACAATAAGCCGTTCTTTTGTGTTTTAAACTTTCTTATAATGTTATTTGATTAAAATAACATTTTCCAATGAGTGGTAAATGTTGCTTTTTTTTATTTTTTTCCTGGCGCCATGATGAGTAGCAGCCTGTTGTTGTTTCTTTTTTATGACTTTATCGCCTGATAAAGTTCTTTGTTCTTGCTCAGTGTGAGTTATGTGTCTCGTGGAGCGTTGCAGGAACATGTTGCCAAACTCGTTGCCAAACTCGTGCTTCCCGGGGTTCCTCAGTCTGACCGTGCAATACTAGATGTCAGGAATTTTCAGGAGGACAGGGACAATAATCTGAGCAGTAAGAAGAAACGTGCATGGGATGCATAGGTTGTTATTCAAAGGCTGTGTAATCTCACACGTTACTGTGAAGGAACATTTCTGTGGCATGAATACGACAGCTGACACAAAGGCCAATACAAATGACTGTGGATGGATGTGGCTAACTAATGAATCCCACTAACCCTGTGCACCACTTGCTGCTCTTGCTAACTTTCTGTAACAGCGAGTTTAGCTCTGCTGCTGCAGGGACAAAAGCAGAAATCTTCACACCACCTGCATTCCTGTCACATTTTTTCCACATTGTTTGTTTTTTGGTTTAACTGAGCTCTTTCTTTAGTTCAAGCTTTTATGATATTATATTTATGCATTGAGCTGAATTGTTTTTCTTGTTTTGGCTGTTATTGTAACAGTAACTAACCAACGTTTGGGGAAAAAAATTGAAATATTTCATGTTGTTACTGTGATTATTAGAGGTCGAGAAAAATCTGACTGGATTATAGAAGGAGAGGGAGTACGACAAATCATGCCCTGCTACCCTTCACAAGTAGCCGGCGTCTCTTACTCCATCAGTGAGTTTATCTCCTAAAGTTCAATGTCCTTCACAGTCACACACCTGTGCTCCCCTCCACACAATCGCAAACAGTCCCTGATAAAACCCACTGCAGCACCATGACTCAGTTCCTGCTGCAGCCGGTGGGCAGCAAATGCTACGAGTGACTCCTGCGGGCTCAACACAGCTAGTCGTGCTGGCAGCCCGGCCTCGGCAGAGGCAGCATGGACGTCAGCCTCACTTTGTTATGCTCTCTCAGCAGCCGTCCAAGTCTACTGGACAGCATGTTTTTTAAATGTGAAGTAATCCATAGTGTCCTCTCTATGTGTACACCAAGGAAGACCAAGATGCTTTTTCTCAGCTCCTCGACCTCACTGTGCTCAGGTACAAGTGCCCCAGAGGCACAGACAGCAAAACAAAAACAAAGTCCTGCTGTGGTCTGTGGGCTTTTTTTGCTCTCCAGTAACACCACAGAGTAAGCTTGCTTTAGCAGTTGCAGCCAAGAACAATAGGAGTACACTATTTTAGATGTTGCGTGTGTGTTATTAAGTCAGAAACTGGTGCTTTAAATTCGTAGCACTCTGCAAAAATTATTCTGCATGACTTTAGCCCAGGTATTGATTCAGGTGTTTTTGTTTTCTGTCTCTCCAGTTTTAGGCAAGAATACTGACTTTGGTTTTACATCCTGGAGCGAGACACATCCGATTTGACACTTAAAGATGTAATCTGGCCTTAATCTTTAGAAAAATTTTAGGAATTGCTCTTCTAATAGGGCTTAAGACTCTCAGATCGCTATTAGTTAAAGCGTACTCTTGGGTTAAAAAGAGATTTATGTTTAAAGAAATAATTAAAGGCAGCCTCTTAATTGACTTGTTCTGTGGCCAATATGACATATATTAACTGACCTTATAGTCCTCTTCATAAATCACTGAGCCCGATAATTTTACATTTAGATCACTTGAAGCTAAACTAATCAGTAATCTCATTTGAAAGTGGATTGGTTGCAGTTTTGAGACGAGCAGGTCTGCGAAGACGGCGCTCGTGTCCGCGCCACCACTCGAACTGACTTGACAATATACCGCATATTGCAAGGTTAATTAAGGTTAATTAATCCAATTTGGAGAATATGTATGGATAAATGTAAGACAGTATATCAAGTCTCTTAATGCATTAATTTACTGTCTGTCTTTTACTCGGTTCGGTAGCTAAAATCACATTTATGAATGATCTCTGACCTCAAACTGAATGTAAAAAAAAAAAAAGGAAGCTGAATAAAGGAAGCCGGAAGAAGCTGTTTAATTTAATTATGCTTCCAATTAACCTCTAAATATATGAGTAGGTCCATGTTTTCTTTGTACTTACTACAAGTGTCTGTATTTAAGTAGTTCCCTTAGGAGTATATGTAGCACTCTTCAAACTGAGTTACCAGTGCAGACGCTTAGTCTCCATGCAACGTGTGAATTACATTTACTGAGCTCTCTACACCATTAGTGGAGCCAATTTGAAATGAACTGGTTCTTCTATAGCGCTTTTCTACTCTGTCTGAGCACTCATTCATGCAAGCGCTTCTTTCTATCAAACATTCACACTCCGATGGAGCAGCTTGAGGTTAGTATCTTGCCTAAGGATATTTGGCTTGCAGACTGGAGGGATTGAACCACCAACCTACCAATTAGCAGATGATTTGCTCAGCATCAGTCATCACCAAATGTCAGATGTGGTTATGACCTACTTTTGTTTCCATCAGCTGTCAAAGGGAAATGCTTCAGTTTAACAGTACTTATGGTGTCAAAGCCCTACTAGGAATAGCTTTGTGTGGTTCGGCGGTGGTAGGTTTGATGAATGAAAGGTAACCTGATTACCACCAGAGCTATTAAAATCCCTCATGTGTGACCTGCCACAGCAGCCCTCTCTGCTTAGCAGCCAGGCTTCAGATTGCTGTCTGGCTCATATTCGTGGGGGTGTGTGTCTTTATTGATTTCAGTGCTTTGTTATAGTTTTTTTTTTTTCATAATGTATTCAGCTCAAGCTTAACTTAGATTAATTATTTGCAACATACAATTACCAGTGCAGGTTACAGGGAGCAATAATAGCCCCCATTCCTGTCATTTCCCCCTTATCTCAAGTGTGTCCCCTCAAGTATGCAAAAGAAATAAATCTAGCAAAAGAAATTAAGCAACACACACACACACACCAGTAAGTGCTTCCTTCCATCAACCTATCTTTGTGTGACTAACAGGGGTGTGTCAAAAGAAGTGACACGAGGTGGACCTCGCCCCCCTTGCCCACCACCCCATCCCATGAAAAATAACTGAAAGCAGTTCCCTTCCTTTGAGCAGAGCTACAATCTCTTGTGAACATTGAAATCAAACATGTATTTCTAAATATTCTGCATTTCCAATATTTCCTGTCCTTATTAGTTTGTGAAGAAGCACTTAGTTTTTTGTGTTTGCATCCAAAATGTGTTCGGTAGTGCAGCAAACTTGGTCCGCTGTACTCAAAAGACAATGCTTTTACCCACATGAAGGGGAGGTGTTGGAAAGTAATGCTAATGCTCAGTCCCTGAAGTGTTTTTCTTCTAAAATTCATAATAGGTTTTTATCCATGTTTTTTTTTTCTTATTTCTAATTAATCACTGAGGGAGTTTGTCAGGTTTTTAACAGTAATAAATAAGAAGTTTAATTAATTTGTCCTTATAGTGACATCAAAGCATTTACACTGGTTATAACAACGTTGTGTGATGTATAATAGTCAGATACAACTTATCTCTCCTGCAATGATTTACTCCACCTGTGCTTTTTTTAAAATCACTCATTGCTGTCTTCCTGCACCAGAACCCCCATACTTGTGGCACCATCTCTGTGAATTTGGATATCGACAGCACAGACGCACATGGGGGGTGATTTGGCTGCAGGCAAAGCCAAAGGCTGTTTACTGCCAAAAATGTTCAATTTGTTGCTGCTGAAGGTTCAGGCAGTCTTTAAAGTTTTTAGTTTGTTTTAACTTACTCAAAATGTTCCGTACGACATGTTTTTGTATATCATTTGCTTGCGCGTTTTAAGAAGGGCACGGGGCTTCAGGTTTTTGCACCGGCGTCTGACACGCTGTGAGTTTGAACTCTGGCCCTCAGAGTTTACAAGTACTGTATCTGACAGGATAAAGCACCAGTTTCTTCCCACAGTCTGAAGAAATATAGGCCGTGAACTTTCTGGTACTATGTGAGTATGTTCTGTGTTTATGTCTGCGAGCTCTGTAATAAATGGGCAACCTGTTGTGAGCGTTTTCCCCACCTGCTGCACGCTGCTTTAGGTTGCGCACAATGTGACCTTGAATAGCAGTAAGAAAAACAGTAATTTGTTCATGACAGCACTTTCATGTGTATGCTAATAAAATGTAACAGCCTCCAGCTTTTGGAATATTTTACTAACTGCTGTTTCCTTGTTTTGTTTTTTCTATTTTGCAGACTTGGAAAACTTCAAGACTCAGAAAAGAAGCTCCGTGTCAGTACGTGAAGGTCAAGGAGTGGTTCTGCTCTGCGGCCCTCCACCTCATTCTGGAGGTAAAAACGAGAAGTTCTCTTGATTTTTGTTTCCCATCTTTCAGTCGACTAGCAAGCACGTGCCTGCTTCACATTGAAAACTGGAAGTTATCTTCACTGCGCTTTCAGACCGAGCTCTTTGAGATGTACCCGTTTAATGGCGGCTTTCTCTAGGTAATCAACACCTTAAACCTTACACTGTGGGGATGGAAAAATTTCCAAGTGATTCGTGCCTCGTGTAGGTGTGATCACTCTCGGCTGGGTCATGGGAAGTGGGACAGCCTCTCTGTTAGGAGCCTAGAGCTGAATGCGCTTTGATGAGAGGGTTATTTTTTGACTTCATTTCCATGGCAGTTAAAATAAACTATTGTGCAGCTCTATTTATTCTGCCATGTTTGCTCTCAGGCTCAAGGCAACGATACCCTGAATTGTATAAGGTGTGAGAAGGTAGCATACAAATGATTTTGCTTTCTTGCTGAAGGCTAGATGAGAAGATGAATGGGTCTTCGTTAGCTTGGGTTATAATAGCATAAAGACTGAGTGACTAAGCAGGCTTTGTGAAATGCTGAAGCACGTTTTGCCTGTAATGTAACATGGCTCCGAGTGAACGGGAATGCTGTGTTTGGGGAGGCCGTCGTTCAGATTTAAAACAAATTCCACACTTTTAATTTGTCAAGAGAGATATGATTAAAGGTTAAGGTTAAACAGTGCTGACTTAAAATATCCATTATTCATTCAGCTTGCTACATCCCAAAAATATTCAGCGTTGAATACATACAAAGATAAATAGCCACACGAATAAAGTGAGTAAACTGTAAATTTATAAACAGAATTTATTGTGTTATTTTGCGCTGGCCTCGAGGAATATATGGTTACCATCTAGCTACTGCTGGTGATGCTGTCATTAAACTAAGAAATACAATGAGCTCACTGCCCGTGGAGCTAGGTCGGCTTAGGCTGCCTTCTTAATTCAGTTGGTTTCATTTAGATGTACTGATCTGGCTCAAGCAGCGACGAGAGCATTCAGGGGGCAGATTCATGTGATTAGTTCAAACCGAGAGAAGAATGTCATGAATTACATGCACTGTTCAGACATTTGAAGAGCTGTCCTTTTTCATCTCTGGGCAGACGGGTGACAGCTGTGGCCAGAGGAACGGATTACAATTTGGGGGTCGCAAATTACATTGTTGGCCATTAGCCTAGATAACTGGAGAATGTGAGACCTCATCCTTCAGGGAATTTCTTCGAATTTGGCAAATACACTGATGCACGTAACTACAAAATATGGTAATAAATGTCCAAAGGTTAAAGGTCAACTTCACTGTATTTTTTATGAGGCCATATAAAATTGAAACTAATTGAGTTTGTGAAATTTCTCAATGCGAATACAATACAATATTATTATTATTATTATTATTATTATTATTATTAATAATAATAATAATAATAATAATCCTTGTATATATTTATATTACTTGTATTTGGACAATTTTATTAAATCACCAAAAGCTAATTGAGGTAAATTCCTCAGTTAAAAATCAAGTTTTAAGCCAAGCTATTCACTCCATTTGTCTAATTGCAGCAGATGTGTCCTTGTGTAGCTTCTTCAATTCGCTTATTGGAAGTGCTAAATGCAACAGCTGCTTGGATTACATTCTCCCAGCTGACATCTACCTAACAGATATCCCTGATTCATACACTGGTCTGGTTAGTGAAAATGCTGCTCGCATTGAATTGATTGTAATTGTTTGCAGCTTGTATCCTTTTGGGGTTTTAACCGGTGAAAGCTTGGCAAGCTGTGGAGTAATTTGGAATTTTAGATTTACTTTCAAATAGCCGAGCTGACATGCCCGTGTTGGATTGTTCTCTATACTGTGCATAGTTGCTTCACTGATTCGCTTCATATCTGCCGATTTGTGCTGAAGTAATCCAATTAGGTTCTGTTTTTTAAGACCAACAGGTACATGAAAAGCCCCCTCAAGACACTCGTCTCCTCACTAATAAACAGAACCAATACAAGGTGTCAATTAGAAGTCCATTTTAGTAACAGAAGCTACCGCCAGTATGTCATTCAGTTGGATAAACAACCTTAATCATTTGTTGTTGCAGTGCTTCTTCTAACATTAGCGTTTCTGAGGACGACACGTCTTCGGTTTATTGCCTCCCATCTTGCCCCAAAGCCCTCGCACGTTTCAAACATGTACGAGCGTCTTCGGTTTGCATGACCTTGCCCTTTAATGAGAAATTCACTGCGATTATCTTCACCGCCCAGTCCGTACAGAGTGTTAGCTCACCAAATTATTTTAAAGGCATTTTTCAAATCCCTCAGTCAGACAGAAATATCAAACAGCAGACACTAAATCGGGATTCAACAGGCTTCCCCACAAATCCTGGCCAGGCTATTGGCTCTAAACACACACATACACACACACACACACACACACACACACACACACACACACACACACACACACACGATTACATGTTCTGCCAAGCTGCCCATCAGAGGAACAGCATATTCAAACTGGCAACAATGAAAAGCAATCAATCAGCAGGCAAAGAGCTAAGTGTTTTGCCAGTAGTGCTTTTCTTTGTTGACCCGATATGCTGCTTTGTTGCATCTGAAATGGCACGCTGCACTGCTGGTGACACGGCGCAGCGCTGCTACTCTGGCGCTTCAGCGTCATGCGAGAGTCAAAGTGAACACTTACGGTAGGGCATCCTTTGACATAAAGCTTTGCAATTAGGCAGCAAAATTCATCCTCTGAATTAATTCAAATTTAATTTGCCTGAAAGGAAGTGAGTGGAATAAAACGTAGTGAATTAAAATTAGTGAGCACTCACCCTGAGAAAAGACGAAATCTGTTCTTTGCTTATTGCTTGTGTGATTGCAGTGCTTTGCTGCTTGTTTGTAATTTGACAATTTTATTATTTTTTTTTTGTTGTTGTTGTTGTTTCTTGCCCTGTTTCTCTTTGTTTGCTTCGCTTTAGTAGTTCCAGTTATTTTTACACTATTATAAAAGGAGCGTGCAAGTACGTTTTAGCTCCTGGTGGTGTTCTTTTGTCTCTCCTCTTGTCATCAGAATCTAAAGCTAACAATTTATTCATCCAAAGAACTATGAACTTTGTTTCCATTGCTTATTCGTTTGTCGCTATCTGTTAGTTTACTGGGTCACAAACCACATTCACCATCCTGATGATTTATTTCCACAGCCGAGCACTTGATGTGTATTAATACACTTCTGAAAATAGGACCCAATAAATACCGGACACTTTGCTTATTCCTTAAAACTGCGAGGTGCTGCTTTTGGAACAATGAAAATATAAATTTAAGACTGGCTTTAAAGCTTTTTTTCCCACCAATAACCAAGCTAGAGGACAAATCACAGGGACCCTCCACTCTTCACACGCACAGATATGCACAGATTTGTGTGTTTTATAAATTCTACATAAAATTAATACCTTTTTTTTTCACTTTTTAGCTGCTGGTTAAAAAATACAGTCTGCAATACTTTATTCACAATGGAGACATGAACTATTTGCACAAAATTCTTTATTTTTGAATTCAGGTGTTTTCAGTTTCAGTGTCACAGGTGTGTAATATCAAGCAGCTAGCCATGCAGTCTGACTTTACAAACATTTGTGAAACAATAGGCTGTTCTAAAGAGCTCACTGAATCTGAGTGTGGTACTGTAAGAGGATGCCACTGTTGTAACAAGTGAGTGTGAATTTTAAGTAATTATAAGTATTAGTGCAAAATAGATGAATTTAGCAATCACAACAACAACTCAACCACCAGGTGACAGATCACATAAAGTTAAAGGTTGGTTGAAGACTTCCAGACCTCCTCTGGCATTAACATCAGCACAAACACTGTGTGCTGGGAGCTTCATGGCGTGGGTGGTACTGCCGTAGGTGAAGACAGCCTGGTACTCGTTTCCATATAATGTAACTTGAAAGAATGACACAAACAACTACTGAAAGCCTGTGGCTTGTCATCTTTGCTAATAAGAAGAGCAATCTCAGTGTCTGTAGTCGGCTATGAGCTTCAACAGAGAGGAACGCTAGCTAACGTTAGTTTAAAAACGAAGGCCGCTAGTTTGCCTTATTTACAAAAATGGCTTTTCTGAGGTTACACAGAGTGTAATAAGTAATTAAATAAACAACTAATTTCAAAAGAATTCATAATTTAAAACAAACCATGCACTATGTTACCTAAATACAAAGTACATGTGAGAGAATATTTTGATGAATAGCACTGCTCGTGTGATTAGAAACACTATGCTGGACAATGGTAAACAGCTGCAGTGCCTCGGTTGAAAGGCTTTTACATGCTCTACCAGAGACATGAATTCAGGAAGCAGCTCAGTCATCAATCTCAGTTGTGTCCTTGTTTGATTGCAAATCTGTTTGGCGTGTCAAAAGATACGCAATGGTGTGTGTTTTCTCATAAATTCACAGAAACAAGATGACTAATGAGGAAAAGGCCATGCATCCAGGATGTGAAGACATTTTTGGTTTTTTTTTCCAATCTGCAGGCAGCCTGAAAGGAGACTGGGAAACGATAACAACAGAGCACAGTTTTATATTCAGGAAACAGCATTTTTCTCTTTTCTGAGGGTCTAGAGAGAGACCACTAACCTGGCGGTTTTCAATCAGTCAAAATTAATTTTTGAAACCCGTGTTGTGCTTGTTTCTGAATGCGACACCAGGCTGACATCGTGTAAGCTTGACAGCCTTTCAAGGTTTGTTTGAGAGCCATCCTTCTGAATAGAAAGAGTATTGGACAGTTTCATCCAGTTGCTTTCAGCAGCAAACAAACCCCACCCCAAACCCTGAATAGTTATGAAAATATGGAAAGTTGACAATGACACACATTCTCTGCTTA
>VUQR01018060.1:0-10491 GCA_015108515.1 Hemichromis elongatus | reverse complement strand
ACATTCTCTGCTTGTTGTGGGGTATCGGGGGGGGGGGATCATCTTCAGTCATGTGCAGTCAAGGTTCGTGATGCTCTGTTGGCACGGAGAGGATGAATCACAATGTGGCATCGGTAGAGTGACAGCCAATAACAGGACAATAATGACTGTCGAGCCACCTAAGCCACCTTCCTTCCCTGACAAGGACCTCATTGCATTTTAATCAAATTCTGCATGTGGGTGGTACTTGCAAGGAAAACCTCTGCACATCCCTATTCAGTGCCATATGTTTGCAGATCCTCCCATAGAGATAAGACCCTCGGTGTAAGCCCAAGGCTCTGGTGGGTTTCCACCTGCCAGAGGGGGTTCTCAGAGGGTACATTATGTGTGGCAGACAGCTGTCCTGCCCGCTGTAAGCAGCATGGACTCGCCCATGCGGAAAGACGCGTTCGGACACAAGAAAGAGTACGAGAAGTAGACGGAGATGGTGATAGAGAGAATGATTTCAAAGGAACAGAAAATGAAGGGAATGTGTTAGTGTGCTGGTTGGAAGGGAAGCACATATCTGCTGTATGTAAGCCAGGATTAGATAGGATGTGTGCATGTGTATCTTTGGTGAGTATCTCTCTTTGTGCTATATCTACAGCATACAGACACATAACTGTGTGGTGATAACAGCAACATGTGTGTTTGTGATAAGCATGACGTGTAACCTGCATATTATGGAAGTAAATATCATAAACAACATGCACAGCAGCAGCTGTCTAGATTAATTATTGTTGACAATACTAACTATGATTAATAACATAGTAATGACAGATAAACAGGGATTACGCATGACATAAGTATAACTATAATAAAGATGACAAGGTAATTGTATAGAATTAATAAAATCTATTAGATAATGATGTAACTATTCTAAAACCTCGCTCAGGTGATGATGCAATTGTGCATATTATCATATGGTGATTTTGTCTTCCCTGTTGTGTTATCCTAGTGTATGCTAGTCGTGATGTAGGGTGTCATTGCGCAGTTACAGGATTTTACTGCGGCGTACAAGAGCTGGAAATATATGAAAATACTGACGTTTATTTTTCATTTATGATCCAATCATGATTGAGTGAGCATTTTTTTCTGACCATAATGTTTTATTTTCCTTTAACCTATTATACAGAAATTATTATTAGCACTGACATTAAAATATCAGAGATATTAAACTGCTCAGCCAAGAAAAAAAAAGATTTATAAACTTAAATAAGCTTAAAGTACGTCACATGAAATGAACATAGCATGTCCAATGATAACTGTTGAAGTTGTCAACACTATAGGTTTTCTGTTGATATCTTCATCAGTCGCCTGGCAACAGTATTCAAATAACAGCTCAACTATCCTTCTGCTTCCCCCTGTCAAATATAAGATATTTAAATTCCTTCTGCAGGCACACTGTGATAAAGGCTATATGAAGTTTTAATCTCTTCATGCAGCATGAGGAGGGACATGTTTATTCCACGGTATTTGTTGACTCATATTTAGTAGGTTCTCTTTTTTTCTCTCCATCAGGGATTATTCTGCTCTTAATCTGATTAGCAGCCGACACATTTCACAATCTCCATGAGTAATCTCCTTTCACAATCCCGTATTCAATCATATTTCTCCCTCTTCATCTGTCTGGAGACTTCAGCTCTGTGAAATAATATCACATGTCACTGTCACACCGTCCGTGGCTGAGCCAACAGAGCCTCTTCTGCAAACCCTTCCGGTTTTGACACAATGTAGCGGTTACCTCATACCGAAGAAGAAACTTCGCCGACGAGCAACCAACAACATGACAGCGGCATGAAATGGGATGTTTTTCCGAGAGTGACACTCTGGAGTTGATTGGAGTTTCAAATCACGCATGAAAAGGTCACAGAGGAGTCTGAACAGAGAACGCACACATTTCCCAAAAGACATGTGTGAGTGACATGCTTCCTAAATCTCCTTTAAGCTTCTTAAAGTTTACACTAGTTGTTGTTATTATTGTGTTTGGAGTGCATGCACGCCTGTGTGCGCCGTATGAACGCATTAAAACGAGGGCAATTCTCAGCCTCACATGAATATATGTTCATGTCATTCCATGTGTAAAGACCATTCTCTTTTTCCTTTTCTTTATGGGTTTTTTTTTAACGGCGTGTAAGCAACTGCGTCCCCTCTGCCTGGCTGCAGTCACATGGCATGTCCTTGGGCTCCTCTGTGCTGCCACATAAACACAAATCCCTCAGTGCCTGTGGGGATTTCATCCCAGAAGAAATGCGCTGTCACCTGCTGTGCAAGGGGAAAATAACAATTGTCGAAAACATGACAGCTCCGTCCACACACCTAGCTTGCCTAGCAGAGCATTGGACAGCAGTTGTAAGTTGAATTCATAGCACTTTTATAGCTGGCTTGCCATCACAGGCCTTTAACTACTTCTGGTGCTGCATAGAATTCAGTGGGATTGTGCACACATTTGTGCACACTTGGCATCATAAAAAAAAATACCCTGGAAAATCCTCTTATGTGTAGTGAAAGAGTGCAAGTTATAACAGATCTGGTTACCACGTTCAGTTCAAAGCTAGGACTAATTCATTGTTTTCTCAAATAGATTTCAAAATGTGATTATCGACTTTTACCAAACCATACATTAGACAAAACCTTTTGATTCACAGTGACGATACAAATCAGAGGCCCGACGATTCACATTGGAGAAATTAAAAACTAGTTTCTCAGTGGCTCACTGGCATGACAAATAGTACAGAAATGAGCCTAACAGCATCAAAATGGAAACAAAACTAAAATATGGACTTCAGCTCTCGAAGGTTTGCCTGCTGACCGATGTGGGGGAGTCGTACTGCATTTGTGAAACGTTTTGTGACTCCAGAGGGAGCCGCGTGACGCCTGAAATATTACCTCAAGTGATGCTGGCCGACCCAGAAGAAGACCGCAAGTCTGAAAATGAAAGAACAGCCAGAGCAAACCGGACCTCTGCAGCCCTCTCTGGCCGATGCTGCTTTGGCAACTTTTAGTATAACAAACCTGAATCTTAAACTGGCTTGTCAGGGATTGAGTTGTATTGTGGGAAATGTAGGCATTATATCTTGACATAAAAGAAGTAACAAGTATATTTGCTGCATCTATTCTGATTTTTATTTTTTGAATTTACATCGTGACACAAAACTAAAAGAATGCAAAGCTGCGTCAGTGGAGAACACTCGGGGGGGGGGGGTTGCTGAGGCTCTTGGGCATATACTCTTTACACGTTATTTTACACATGAAGGGCTGGCTTCATCTGTGGCAACAGGGAGTGTCTCACGAGTGGAGGACTACTGGGGATTTATCGTGTCCCGTACGTCCCGCTGTGATCTCTTTTCACCTGTTGAAAGAATGATGCAAGCTGACGCCTGTGCTAACGCAGCATCGGGTAGATGTTGCGTGGATGTTGCAATCGTGTTCATCTCCTTCAGGGAACAGAGGTTATAGTCAAAACAGGTTTCTCAGAGGCGCACTTCTCCTTTTGTTTTCATGCATTTGAAAGTCAGTTACAGGTGGAGCCGGGTATCAAAGGTTAAACTGCAGCGATGTTTTTCTTAAACACATGTGATGATCTTTATTCCAGTTTGCCGCTGCTGCACTTTGAACGCGCGGTTTGCATGTTTAACGTGATGTAATTAGAAAAGACATTCAGTTTAGGCTGTATCATACTGTGTAGATTTTAATTATATTCATGCAAGATTTCAATATTTCCTCACATTGCTGTGTTTGCTTAATTTATTCCTGCTCTTATATTCATGTTACATCACAAACACGGCTCTGCAGGCATCGTGAAGTGTCTCACAATTTACGCGCAATGTGACATTTCACAGATTAGAGAGAAATATTAATGCCAGGATGACAAACTCCACCTTGACTGTCTGAGAATAGAAATGCAAGAGTAAGTAAACCAGGTAGGTCACATGTGTGCTACAGTTATGATGCCTAATACATATTAGTCATAATAAAAAAGATGGGGGTCACATGTTTTCTGCACATGTGCACATGCTGTGTAATCAGTAAACTTGTAATCGTCCTATATATTTAGTCAACAGTAGGAAAGAAAAGCAAAACAGTGACTTCCTGCAAGAGGAAATATGAATTGCATATCCAACACATTAGAGCAACAGATACATAGAATCCATCTAGTTATCAGTTTCTATAATGCAATGTCTATACAGCAGGTGTTAATGTGAATTTCACATCTACAGTTGTCATCTCGTTCTTTCTTAGCATTTTCGGATGTTTTAGGAAATTTGGGCAAATGACTACAACCGTTTACAACTTATGCAGAGTAGTCTGTCAAAATCTGCCAAGTCCACAGCTGTAAGTCCTGAGTTCAAGTATTGTAAAACGTATTTATAGAGCTTGAGCACAGCAGCGTTGCAGCAATTTGCGAGCATGGAGGAACCTGCTCAAATAAACATTTTACGGGCGCGACAACCCCCCCGTGAAAGAGGAAGGGGAGTAAGAATGTATGGCAGTGAAGTAAAGAGAAGAAACAAAAGAAACATGAACATGAAGGATGTGGCGCGCACGCCCGTTCTACTGTTCTCAGCTCGTAAGAGAGACCATCAGGTGTGAGGTTAATGATTTCCAGCAATACTTGGTTACCATAGTACAGATACAGTGAAAGTCCATATTTGGTATGAGCCTGAACTCTCTTAGCGAAGCTTTGATGTGATTTTTTTTTTTTAAGGAGTCTTCTTGAAGGACACTCAAAGCTCTTCTTTGGATGTTGGCTGCCTTTTGTTGCACTCTCTCACACAATAATGCTTCAATAATGTTAAGGTCTGTGCGCTCGGGAGGCCGATCAATGACTGAAAGTGATCCATTGAGGGTTTTCTATCCAGGTATGCTTTTACTGCATTAGCTGTCTGTTTGGGATCATTGTCATCCTTAACAATGAAGCCATTGTCAAGCAAACGCTTTCAAGATGGTTTTCATGATGGGTCAAAAACCGTTAGTTTATTGTGTTCAAGATCACTTTAAAGAATAACAAGAATTCTGACTTCTTTGAATTAAAATCTAAAGAAATGAGTGCAGAACTGTTGGACTTCAGTCTCCATAGTACATGATAAATATCTGTTTCTGTCTGTAATGTAACCATTGGTTCAAACTTCAGCTGGTTGTCTTGACGCTGTTGCCACCATGTGATTGGCTGATTAAATATTTGCATTTACCGGCAGTCAAACCTATGTACCTAATAAAGTGGCCAGTGAGTGTATATTAAAGACACTATATGCAACCGGAGCACATGACAGCAGCCAGGCGTCAGCCACAAAGTGATGCAACAACAAGCAAATCTCATTATGTGTTAAATGAATAGACGTATATTGAATAAACTATAAAAGGTTAAGTGGATCTTAACTTGAGTCATAGAATGTTTTTCCAACTAAATGAAAAATAATTAATTTTAGGTTGAGGAAAATGTGATGACTGTTGGACTTGTGATATATGAACTATGAGTGTCTTGAATCTGCAATACGAGAAGACCTGCCTTCCAAAACGCATCAAACAGCGCAGCAAGGATTTGAGCAGGAGCGGCGATTATTTTCCGCTGCGTGTCTTCCAACGTGACCACTGTCATCAAACATGCTACCTGCACTTACAATCAGCCATAGGAAGACAGGGAAATGGGGGCTGAGTGCGAATCAGGCGCGACACACCCTGGCAGACCAGACAAAGGCAGAGTGGGGTGCTGCCTCCGCACTACATCCGCACGTTCGCTCCCCATCTGGCAGGCCAGTGTCAGAGCATGGCAGGAATCTATGGTAATTGCTTTCTGCAGAGTTCAAGGAAGGAGAATGGATTAACACAACCTGGTTACAGCGCTGGCTTCTTTTTAGACCGAGCTGCCGCTGCGATGTTTGTTTCTCCCAAATGTGCAGTCCGGTTCCTCGTCTGTCTGTCAGTGTGGCTCAGAGGAAACAAGAAAGGCTGAGAGGTTGTCAGATTCTGTCTTTTTCAAAGCAGACCGCATTAATGGGCTGCCAGTGTGACCCAACGATTACTGTGTTTAGTCGTGGACCTAATGCTGCTGACCTCCATTTTCTAATGGGGGGAGACCTTTAAGGGGCACTCAAGACTGAAATCACTTGTGTCTATTCCAAGAGTAGATGTGTGTGTGTGTGTGTGTGTGTCTTTTGTCCTGCTTTTCCTCCCACCCGAGGCTTCGAGAGCGCTGAGCATGTGCATCCTGTCCGGTCCTGTAAAGGAAAGAGTGGATCAGAGGATTCTTGGAGCCTGGAGCAGATATGGGAGTACTGCACTCAGTTACACAACGTGGGACAACAGTAGTCTAACAGTGGAAGGCGTCTCTCGAGTTTATTTTATTTTTGCTTGTGTGCTGAAGATGCTCTTCTAAATCAGTGAGCGCGTAGATTCTAACAGGAATAAATTGTACGTTTGTTTTCACGGCTGATTCGGGGGCTTTCCTCGTGTGGATTGTGCAGCCGTGTTGTTTGGCCGCATGCGCCCTCCTCTCATCAGCTCATGAAGTACTTTAGAAAAAAAAAAATTAGAGCATGTTGTACTAGCTCAGTGTGGGCTTTTTTTTTTTTACCCAGTTTGACACATACCCAGCAACCCCTCCTACTCAGTATGTAATACCGTGTGCGTGACGCTTGTAATCAGAGAATTATTCATCCTGGAAAAGGACAACTGCGTGCTGTTTTGTTGTAAATTTTTGCCTTTTTTTTGCAGTATGCTCACATCCCACAGCTTTGTAATTGGGCAATTAAAAATGCATCTTGTTGTCACAGCGTGCCCTTACATCTATTATTGATATGAAGTGATGAGGCTACTGGTGCTGATCATACATTATGTTGCCAAATCGTACTGATGTAACAGTAAAACTCCTTAAGTTTATCTTTATTGACAGATGGGCGCTTTGTTTTCTGGCAAAAAAAAAAAGAGAGATCTTTGGTAGTTCTTGCATGTCATAAATATTGTCGTCTGTGTCCAAATGAATATGAATTGCTTTTAGCAGGATAAGCAGGATAGCAGGATGCCAGGCACTCCCGCCTCCACCCCCACCCCCAGGGACAGTGTCAGTGCAGGCTTGGGGCAACAGCAGGAGGATGAGAAGCAGGCCGGGGACTGTGTTGTGGAGAAATTAATCACATTACACAAAACCAAAAACAAGGCTACCTTTTTTTTTTTTTTTTCAGAGACGTGGCTGACGTCACTGAATGTAACAGCCGTTACATTTATTTAAGCCTCTGCAAATGTGTTGGGTTTCATTTGCTGCATGTCCTTTTTCTACCTCAAATCAGCTGTTAGCACAAGTGCACACGCCTTTCATTTCAGTTCGACTGGACAAAGCCTTAACAGAAAATTGAATGCATTTCTAATGACTTGGTTTGAAGCATAGCTTTGAGTGGCAGAATTTATTATGCGTACGTCCTTTGATGGGTATGTTTTTTTCACTGTATATGGAAACTAAAGGGCAGCTACAATAAAAACCCAGACGCAGACTCGTTAAACAGAGTTGAATAAGAACCACTTGAACCCAATCTCTGGACACTATTTACTTTTAAAGGAAAAGTAGTTGAATTTTCCATATAAATAAATTTTGTTTCATTTTAAGTTTATTTTGTTTGAAAATGATAGCTTTTCAGGAACATTGTACATGTATCCTACATTGTTATGTATTCAAATGGTTATAGCCTTTAATTTTACAATTAATGTAATGTATGTATAGTCAGTAAATATTATTAATACTATTAATAATAAGGTGTTATTTAGAATTCTCAATTGCCTATATGTTATCAATACAAACAATGGCAGTGACAATCACTGATTTGATGTGCTTTACAAATAACCTAAACCTAAATAAATTAATACCTTAACTGTCCACTCTGTAGTCCAGCAAATGTCAGGGCCGGCGTCGAGTACGCTTTGGCCTTGACTGGAAATCCATGGCGCCCCCATTTGGGCCGGGCGTAGGGGGCAAGGAGTCCCCAGGCTGCACGCCAGTCTGTGGGTTGGGGGCAAGCGGATGGTATGGCGCCAGCCGGTCCTTGTGTAGCACCACCCGCCTTCCCCGCCCCGGCATCCGGACTCGGAAGACCACCTCCGATAGCTGTTCCAGGATCTCGCCCGGGCCTTGCCAGTGGCTCATGAGCTTGGGGGTCAGCCCCCGCTTCCTCTGGGGGCAGAACCCCCTGACCCGATCTCCGGCCCCCAGCATAGGACCGTGTGCACGGGTATCGTACGCCTGTTTCTGGTGGGCCCCGGCTCCCTCCAATGTCCGTCTTGCCAGCTGATGCACCGTGTGCAACCGCTCCCTGAGCCGCCGGAAGTAGTCCATCTCTGGTCCACCAGCAATCTCCGGCTCAGGGGGCGCCCCGAACACCAAGTCCACCGGGGTTCGGAGCTCCCTTCCGAACATTAACGCTGCAGGAGTACACTGACTTGACTCCTGCACTGCTGTTCGATACGCCCACAAAACAAGGGGCAGGTGTTGGTCCCAGTCCCTCTGATGTTGGCTGGTCAGGATGGCCAGCTGGGTGGCCAGCGTGCGGTTGAACCGCTCAACCAGACCATCGCTCTGAGGATGGAGGGGGGTGGTCCTCGTTTTTCTCACCCCCAGCCTCCGACACACTTCTCCCAGCACCTGGCTCTCAAAATTCCTCCCTTGGTCGCTATGGAGCTCCTCCGGTACACCAAACCGCGTGAACATCTCATCCACCAGGGTCCGCGCCGTCGTCACCGCACTCTGATCCGGCACCGCGTACGCCTCTGGCCACTTTGAGAAATAATCCATCGCGACCAGGACATACCGGTTGCCGGCATCAGTAACAGGGAACGGACCCAGGATGTCCACTCCGATCCGCTCCATTGGCGCCCCAACTAGGTATTGCTGCAATGGGGCATGGGAGCGCTGGCTGGGACCTTTCTGCGCCATGCAGTCGTCACAGCAGTGGACATGGATCTCCACGTCCTGACGACACCCCGGCCAGTAGAACCGCCGTCTCAGCCGCCGCACCGTCTTGCCATTCCCAAAATGGCCAGTACCTGCAGCCCCATGAACCCAGCGGAGGACCTCAGGCCGCAAGGCCCGGGGAACCAGGAGCTGGAGTATGTCGCCTCCCCCGTCTGGCGCTCGCCACCGCCGGTAGATTACACCGCCATGGAGCTCCAGGTTGTTCCACTGGGAGTACAGCGACTTCGTCTCGGGCCCCTGGGAAGACACGGCGGACCAGTCTGGCCGTGTCCCTGCCTCCATCCAGTCCCTCACCATCCCCAGCGCTGGATCGCTCACCTGGTGCTGCTGCAGCTCCGCCGCGGTGAAAGGTTCCTGCCCTTCATCCTCACCCTCGGGTTCTGCTGCTGCCGATGTCGGACCCCGGTCCAGCTCCTCCAGGCGCCTGCAGTACCGGCACTCATCCGCAGAACAGGGGCGCCTGGACAGGGCGTCAGCGTTGGCGTGCTGCCGCCCTGGTCGGTGCTGGGCCTCGAAGTCGTACTCTTGTAGTATTTCCAGCCACCGGGCCACCTGACCCTCCGGCTGGCGAAAGTTCAGCATCCAGGTTAGGCTGGCGTGGTCGGTCCTGAGCAGGAACTTAGTGCCCAGGAGGTAAGGTCGGAAATGACGAACCGCCAGGACCACAGCCAACAGCTCACGCCGGGTAACACAGTAATTCCTCTCAGCCCGACTGAGGCTGCAGCTGTAGTATGCCACCACTCGCTCCTCAGCCTCTCCCCTCTGGGAGAGCACAGCTCCGACCCCCACGTTGCTGGCGTCAGTGTCCAAAAGGAAAGGCTGGCTGGGGTCAGGATACGCCAAGACCGGGGCACTCACAAGGGCAGTTTTCAGCTGTTCGAAAGCCGCTGAACAGTCCTCAGTCCAACCAAACCGCTGACCCTTGTTTGTCAACTGATGCAAGGGGCTAGCGACGGTGGCAAAGTCTTTTACAAACCTCCTATAATAGGAGGCCAGCCCCAGGAAGCTTCGTAGCTCGGCGACGTTCGATGGGGGAGGCCAGTCCCCCACAGCAACCACCTTCTCGGGGTCAGTAGCCACCCCCTTTTCGCTCACCACATGTCCCAGGAACTTCACCTGGCGAGCAAGAAGGTTGCACTTGGCCGGGTTCAGCTTTAGTCCGGCCCCGCGGATGGCAGTCAGGACCTCTCGCAGGTTAGCAACAGCCTGTTCAAAGTCCTTGGCATGAGTCAGCAAGTCATCCAAATAGACCACGCAGCGGGCACGGGGAATGTCTTTGAGGACCCTTTCCATTAACCTTTCAAACGTGGCTGGTGCATTGCATAGTCCAAAAGGCATCACCCTAAACTGCCACAGTCCTTGCCCTATGGTGAATGCAGTCTTGGGCCGTGCCTCAGCAGCAAGCTCCACCTGCCAGTACCCACTGCGGAGGTCTAGCGAGCTGAACCAACTGGACCCAGCGATGTAATCCAGTGCGTCATCGATGCGAGGTAGCGGGTAAGAGTCCTTGCGGG
>VUQR01018056.1:0-15164 GCA_015108515.1 Hemichromis elongatus | reverse complement strand
AAAACTTTATTTTTAGGTTCTGTACTGTCACCTGTGTGTTCATAAAGAAGGCCAATATATCAGGGGCACAGAAAGCAGTAGAGTAGTGCTTTTATAAAGCCCATTATCGACACATCAGATGGCCTGGCGGTACAGAACGTCCAGTTCTGTTAGTTGTGGTAATATGGCCATTTGTGCCATTGTCAGTCTGGCACACAGGAGCTCTCTTAAAGAGGGTGTACATGTCCTACATTTCCAAATGCACAGCATACACATGCAGCGTTGTTTGCTTTTCTCTCCAGGCTGCTTAAATAAATGGATCTATACTCGTTTATCGTATTTGTGTTTAGCAGTAAAATTCAAATTTTCAAAAATGAAAGTTTTGCTCTAATATTAATGTCTTATCTTTTAGAGTATTTGGTGTTTCTCTGAGGATGAGCTGATTATAATCTATAAAAGTCACTTAAAGTAATGTGACTGACTGATATTTACCACAGGTTTCTACCTATCAGGCTGTAGAATGAGCACAGTGCATCTCCACTTCCTCTTTGGGGTTTTTTTTGTGGAAGAAAGTTAACAGCATAATAAGAAAGCTCAGTATGCCTCTATGTCACAACTGAAAACTGCAATGTGACAGTAAAGTGGGTTAATTAAGCCCCCTCAACAATGTTGTTAATTGTTGCCAGTGTACACAGGGTGAAATAATGTTTTTGGTAACTGTGTGGCAATCAAAAACCATAAAAGGCACGTCCAGTTACAACTTGGAAAAATATGTTGAGACTGTTGCTCCACCTTATTCTGTAGTAACACATGACTCAGTGTTCACTGGAAGACTGTTAAATCAAGCCAAGGATCAGTCAGCACAGCTGCTGACTCTACTTGTAAAACATTAGGGCTTTTTTTTCATCCTTTGGGCCAACGATAAAACAAAGCTATTTTGTCATGAAAATAGATTTTCAGCTATGTTTTAGACCTGTTCCTAATCCACCCATTTCTAATACCTTGGATGTGTCCCTTCCTGTTTCTATATTAACTGAATATTAAAGCAAAATAATGTGAAGCTGACTGTAGCTGGATGTCTTTGAATGAAATGCAGGAAGAGGAGGAATGTTTTAATTATACATAACAGTGTAGCTATTGGCCATTAAACACAGTTCTGGGGGTTTTTTCTTACCTTTGGTTCTGCTCAATAGGACATCGTGTCTGCCCTAGAGGACCGTTTGAGGCCTCTGGTCCAGGCTGAGCTCTCTGTGCTGGTGGATGTCCTGCATCGTCCGGAGCTGCTCTTCCCTGAAAGCACGGAAGCTCGCAAGAAATGTGAAAGTGGAGGATTCATATCAAAGTGAGTCTAAAGTTGTCTGAACCACTTCCAGTGCTGTTGCTATTTTTGGAACGTGTTTGGAAGTCCCCTTCTAACCACTCGCATGTGTGCATTTGTAGTTTTGTCTTGTACCTCAAACGTGAACAGAGACGAGCATCTTTGTCAAAACTGATGAGACTCGTTTTTCAGCAGAGCAAGGCCAGGGGCGTGCTTGTTGTTGGGTTTATTTTCCTGGATATTCATGTGGTTGTGAACAGTAAATTTATTCATCATACTGTAACACCATGTAACGTCTGAAGGTGAAAAAGCAGAAAAAACTATCTCAACTATGGCTGCCATTGTACCGAGGTGCTATTTTGCATGGCGTTTAGCAAATGCAGGACTCCCTGCACTAGCTGACCTGCTAGTAGAAGTCACTGGAAGTTGTCCAGAAGTTCACAAACTTAAATCAGGTATGGTATTTCATATTTAGAGCAACAGAGCTCAATCAGTTCAGTTCACTTGTATTCATATAACGCCAAATTGCTTCAAGGGGATTTTTATTGTAAGGTGAGGGCGATATAATAAATGCTGTATTTGGGCCATTGTTGGCTTTCCTACCCTAACTATCAACAGCATTTACCCCACTGTTATATTTGTGATGTAAAGAGGCAGGATATACTGATGACTGGATTATCATACAGACTAAACTTGGCTTGCATCGGCTTGCCCTGGCTTTGGTGAATCACAGACTCTTTAAGTTTTCTGTGAACATGAAGCATCTGCTATAGTGAGCTGGAGTCATTTTCCTAAATCACTGTTTTCAGTTATGCCCAAGGCACCAAAATATGCTTTAGGCCCTTAACTTAAAACAAGATTAATCACTGTGTCAAAGAAATGATTAATGCTCCTATGAGACTTGAAGTATATAGAGTTATGGAGGAAGGTGATGAGTTCATCCGTCTATTTCTGTTGTCTGTGCTCACCCCCCTCCAACCCTTTTCTCTTTGATCAGATTGATCAAACACACCAAACAGTTGCTAGAAGAGAATGAGGAGCGCCTGTGCATCAAAGTACTGCAGACACTGAGGGAAATGATGTCAAAAGACCGGGGCTATGGGGAGAAGGTATGTTCCTCCTTCATACCTGTTTCTCGTTCTCTGGTTCTAGTGGTGCCCAAGATTCACACACATAAGAGTTGTAATGTAACACTTTTCTGACATGTCAGGACATTCTGCGTCAAAACTTTTGGTAAGACACGACGTTACAGAGCAATAAAAAAAGTCCTGAGTGCTCTCTGCTTACCTCTGGAGCCCCTGAAGAACACAAAAAAGGAAATGACTCATACACAACGTACGTCATCAAGTCTTTCATTTGATATTTCTGCAGCCAGGGAAGGTTTTTCTTTCTAGTTTTAGTGCTTTTAAAAGTTTGCAAAAAAGATGATAAAAAGATTCCCTCATTGCTTTTCTCCTTAAATTAAAAAAGAAAAAAAACAGTGTTGTGAGTATCAGCTTTATTAACTCTATTAACTATGTGCATGATCCAACATTGTCTCTCTCAATCATTTTACGCACCATTCATTGGCTACTAATGATCACTTGTACTAATCCTAAATAAATTGTCTTAAGTGTGCCAGCTTGTTTTCCAGTAAAAGGACAAAGCACTTTAACATCAGATTAAAACATTAAAACAACTTTTAAACATGTTGTTTTAACTGCCAAAATAAAACCGTTTCTTTTAATCTAGATTTGCTGCCAAGGAATTTTTTTTATGTTACCATGTGATTTATTTATTTATTTACATTTTTAAAATACTTTTTTCAGTGCTTAGTAATGACTGGACTATGTGCGTCAGTGTGTGTGTGCACAGGCTACATGTATTGTAGCAAGCGTGACTGACAGTAACGCGAAAGGCGAGAAGCTTGTAAGGAATCAGGTCCTAATTGATGTTTTTAAGTGCAACGCTTCCTCAACAGATGGATGATTGAACATCAACATATGGTTAGCTCAAATCAGGGCTCCGCTTTGCCCTTTTTAGAGATTATTAGAGGTTAAAACCATTGTTAAATCTGATATTTAACCGTTCCTTTGAGTTTGATCTAAGAATCTATGAAGCTTCAACAACATACATTCACAATGACAGTGTACTTTAATCACAACAGTCAATCTCTATTTAAGATCTACTTAAAATAGTTTTAATTAGATCTTTAATTTCAATGTTAAAATCTTCAGGAGGGACTATTATATCTTTAATTGTTTAAAAAAAAAACTCAACCATAACTGGTAAAATAATTTTTAATAATAAAAAAAAAAAAAAACTGCTTGGGGTAAAAATACTAAATCTTACCTTCTAAAAGCTGTTTGAAAAAGACTTTCACTTCTGTAGTCAGCCCTCTTTTGAATGAAAATATTTGATGTAAAAGTGTTTTTACTACACATAACTTCTGTTTTGAGCATTGATACGCCCTTTCTTCACTCTTTTTCACTAACCTGACATGCTGCGTGTGTGTGGGTTTGAGAAGCTTTACATTTGCACACTTGTTACAGAGCTCTAACTCACTAATCTAGCTCTACTAACTCTCTGCCCCTATACTTCTTCTCTTGCAGCTGATTGCCTTTGATGATGAAATGGATGTGGCTGAGGTTGATCACTTTACTTACTATTGCGATGTTCATTTGTCTCCCACTAACAACATAGACGTGCTTGTGTTTCACGTAGGCTTTCTAGCGTTTCAGTCCCCCCCATCTGTGTCAGCAGCTTAGTCCATTTCCCCGCCGTGTGCCTGTTAAGAGCTGCTCCTAAATTTCATGGAAAAATGTAGCATAATGCTAAAATGTCTAGCTCACAAACTCTATATGGCCAATAGTACTGGGCCACCAACACAGCTGCTGGGCCATGGAAACCCATGAAGCTCCTGGTGCGCAGCTTTTGTGCTGATGTTAATGCCAGAGGAGCATTGAGCTCTGAAGTTAGTGAGTCGCGTATCTTTTACGCACGTCCACACTTGGTGAAGTTACAGAGTGCAGCTGCTAAGTACTGCAGCTCAGCAAGTCAGTTTTGTGGTTCCTAAACACTTCCACTTTGCAGTAATATTGTGTGCAGTTAATGCTGGAATATGTAGTAGGGGCAAAAAAATTTCACTTGTTGCAACTGCTCTTTGCAGTGGTGGCTTCCTACCACACTACCACACATGAATTCAGTAAGCTCTTTGGAACAAAGCATTCTTTTATAAATATTTGTAGAGGCAGATTGTGTGGTTAGATTCTATACAGCTGTGGTAACGGGACTAAGGTGGCCCAGTACTTTTGTCAGTATAGTGTATATGCTTTTGTGTCATGCTGTACTTTGTTGTATATTTTTTTTGAGTGAACTGTTTAGGTGAAGACGTGTTACATTTGTAGAATACATCCTTAAGAATTTTACTGTTACTCAAAAACACTTTGACCATTATTAAAGGACATAACTTGACACATTTTGGTTAGATCCTGAATTGGTCATGTTAATTTTTGGTTCTCGAGTCAAGATTGTGCTTATTAAATAGATGTTTTGTGCATCAAGCATCCACCTGCCAGAATGTGAATCTTCTTCCTCATTGCATAGTGTCCTATTTAAAGCACTGTCTGCTGTCATTGCTGCAATTTTTGTGGACTGTGAGAACTGAATTTATAGGTCATTTTATTACTGCATATCCAGTGGAAGTCTAGAAAGACACGGATGTAAAGCATAACTTGGTTGGCTGCTTTCTTGAAGTAGTTGAGAAATTCAAGAGACATTGTATAATCAGTAGTTACTAATATTTGGATGTTGGCATGTATACAAAAGTTAACCTGCACGATATAATCGTCATATGATGGATGGATACATTTTTTTGTTTGTACTTGGATTTTCTTCTAATTTTCTCTCTAACTAATACAGGCTCCTCGATAAACATATTCATTTTCCCCAAAGTGCTTTGATCGTCACCGTCAGCACACAGGCAGCTTAGCAGTAATATTTATACGGTCATTTTGTTACACTGCATTACATCGTAGAGCTGTTTCTATTTGTGACACGACTCGCTCTAAATGTCGCACAGCCCCCTGATGATGGATGGTGATAAGATGGCATATTTTTTTCCTCTAAGCCCTTTGCCACAATTACAAGAGCAGGTGTGAGTGTATATATAGCTGTGGGTACTCCATCTATCAGCTTCGTAAAACAGGCTATCGGGCCGTGTGTGGTGGTTATGCCTTTTGGCCTTTAAAGTAGCTGATGAAACATGTTTCTGCTGTCTGAAGATTATGGGTACCACCACAACCACAACGTATCTGAAATGTCCCTTCAGACCAGTATTGCGAAAAGATTACAATTTCACACGAATGTAGATGGTTTGTGAGGAGTTTTGTTTTATTTGATGTTTACAGCTAAATTTCAAAATCTTTTTAGCTCGTTTTGTAGGAGTTATTCACGCTTTTGCTCTCTCTTCCTGACCTATTGCCAGATCTTTACTCATACTAGATGTCAGATAAATGGCTAAAATCTAGCAGCTATATTAAGTATAGAACTGTGGGTTCTAGACTCAGTTTTAGGACTTTGGTTGTTGTTTTAAACACTGTATTGTTGCCTTTAATGTGGTATATTTAACTTTGCTATAGCTGTGCTGTGTGCTCATATATATATTTTAACTATTAAAGTACAGTAATCTCAAAGGACATCAAAGTAAATTCTTGATCTCGTGATTCAGTTTGATTTAAAATGTATTGAAAACTTAACGCTCTGTGAATAATATAAAGTTTATATATCTGTATGTCTAGTCTAGTCGGGAGCTTGTATTGTAATCGCAAAATTGATCAAAACTGAAAGTATTGTACAGGAGGAAGCGTTTCGTGTTAGCAGCAGGAAACACTGAAGTTAAAAGCACGCCAACATCACAATAGCCACTTAATCCAGAGTGTGGTGCAGGGTGTGCGCCCGTGTGTAAGAGAAGTGAACAAAGCTTTTAGGTAAGGAAACGGAGAAATTGTTTGAAAGGGTCTTTCCAGAGTTGCCAGGAAGCAGCGTGCTCTCAGTTTCTCTGTTATGTCTCTGTCTTGGTTTCCCTCCTTCCCTCTCTCTCCATATATGCTGCTCAAGTGATGGAAATCCCCAGCTTCCACAAAAACAGGGCTGTTCTCACAGAGCACCACTTTGTTTCATCAACTCCTCCCACGTGCAGCATCCTAAGAATGTCCACACACTCTCTAACCCCACGGCACATGTTCTCTGCCACTCATTCATTTGAACAACGGCATGCAGCGGCTCAGCCGATGGCTGGCAGCACGTCTCTGGGTACTCGGATTGATGGCAGGAAGGCAGACTGGCCAAAACCCCAACTTCCCCTCATCAGCAGCAAGATAAACTGCCATTATAGCAGTTACGTAACCCAAGTGTGTAGCCTGCTGCTGCTCCCTGACCTTTTACAACACGCCCCCCTCCCTTCCAAAATCACCCACCCAGAGATCTCTAGGAATGAGTGCAGCTGTTAGTTCACTACTGTCTGATAGACTCCATCGTGCTTCTTGTTGCTGCACGCCCAGACGGTGTACTGGATTTTGCATATCCAGTCAGGCTGATGAGGGAGCAGGATCAAGTGGAATGACTTTTCACCCATTAGGAAGCGCTTATCTCATTCTTCCAGAAATAGTAACGTGATAAAATGCAAGCCGGGAGAAAACAAGACCTGACCAGCCAGGCAGACTCTTTGTCAGGCCTTATCGCATCAATCACTGCGCTTGTTTGTTCTCGCTTCGTGTGCGCGGCTTTCGTTTGAGAGGCTGCACGAGCATAAAGGGGCGAGATGGAGATCATTTCTCCTTCTAATTCAGGTGATACAGAGAGGCTAGCTGAGGATGAGGCCAAGCGTGTAACCGTACACGAAGGTTATATAAGGGAACTATTTCTTTGCGAGGAGAGTGCGACCGTCTCTCTCTGTGTGGGCAAAAATGTCTTTTTCCAGTTTGCCAATTTCTTTTTGTTCTCCGTCAACCCATAACAGCCTCTTCATTATCTCAGCCAATCACAGTATGTTTGGGAGTTTTTGAGTTTACTATTTCCTCTATTTTTCTCGTGCATTTTTTTTGTCTCCACATTCTTTCCAATCCCCCCACAAACACTGTTGTTTTGTCTCTTTCCCTTTACCTACTTCCTCTTTTAGCCTTCTCTTTATTTACCAGTTGCCACTCCCATCATTCTCTCTGCCAAACTGCCTCAGATAGCCTGCTCCTGTCCTCATTTATCCTCGTGCCCGCTACAGTGACTCAATTCAGGACACTACAAGCTGCTCTGCTTTTTCTCCTCAACAGGGGGAGCTGCGGGCGTTTCTCAGCAACAGGCAGCACTGTCCCAGTTTCCTTAACTTAAGTTGCACGATTCTTGGGCTCAAGCCAGCTATCAGGCAGCAGTTACATAAGAGCCAAAAGCATTTTTTTTCCTCCCTCTCTTTTCCTGGAATTTTAAACTCTCCACTGATGTGTGATCTCCAGTGGTAATTGAAAATAAAAGTACATCAGACACGTCTTCCAGGAGACAGTAGGAGTGCTGGAGCTCAAGTTAGGTAACGCAGGGTTAGACGGACTGCCACGGGAAAATTAAAGACTTAACTTGGGTGGCAATGAGTACAAGGTGCATATGGTACAGGGCCAGCTTTCTACTCCTGGCAAAGTTATATAAATATAAAGAAAATACATAATATAGCTCCATCTTATTCTATATAGGTTTAGTCTTTTATTTCTAGTATTCTTAACAGAGAAATGGTTTGAAAACTGACTCTCCAGAGAAAATGCGACAGATTTTCCTGGTCACTTACAACATGTGACCCTTGCTGCCACTATTTACTGCAAGTGTCCACAGTGTCATCGTGTTTATTTGCTAGGCCACGCCTCTATAGTAATTTTAATCACACAGTCTGGAAAACCTTAAAAGCGCTGCCAATTATAGTGTCGAGCTGCCACGTGGTCAGATTTCGATGCACATGTTAGTTTTTGGAGAATATTAAGAGAAGTTAGTGTTGCTGCTAACTGGATGCTGAGTATAACTTCAGTTGCATGATGTGTGATGCATCACCGTTCTTCTGTGGTAGACGGTGTGTGACATTAAAGGAGGCTTGATGCAGGGAAATTCCTGTCCAGTTGCACAATTAATCAGCATAAAGCAGCATGACTAGGTTACAGACGGAGATGTATGCCCATGTTTGGTTGTGTATTTGTTATTTAGTCTCTTTTTTTTCTTGCATTATCTGCAGTGAGATGTTTTGTGTGTGTGTGTGTGCGCGCGCATGCGTGTGTGTGTATATAGACGTTTATTTTTTATTTTTTTAGGGCATCATCTACTGAATAGACTAGTATTAGCACTGTATTTTGTTTTAACTCATTTGAAGTAAATGACTACAAAGGATCTCTGTGTAATTATGCCATCAAAGTACTCAGTGTTTTATTAACATCATATTATGTGGTACTAAATTATTAAAATTTTAGTTATTTTTTATTTATTCTTTTTTACTTTCTCTCTCTGAATTTTTAATGTTGTTTTTTATCGGTTGTTTTGTGTTGGTTTCAGTACTTTGAGATATGTATTCAAAATAAGTTGTACTATTTGCATCTCTGACCTCGCAATGCATATATTTAATGTTCAAACAGCTGGCATAGAAAAAGTTTGATCATTTTTAACTATCATTTGCTTTTTGAAATTATTTTTTAAAAATTTTGTTAATTTATTTTTATGCAAACTTTCCAACTGTAACAATATGATTGTAGTTAAACCAAGCATAATATGACAATGGTTTGGAAACATGCTCAGTCACAATTCATTCTTGTTGTTTCATCATATCCTGTGTGTGCTTATTGGCACTCAGATGAGTTTGCTTCTGCCATCTTTGATTTTTAATGTTATTATCATGTTATTAAGAGGGAACCACAGAATACCAAACACACCAGTGTTGCATTGTAACCAGCAGCCTGTGGTGAGGTGGGAGCAAACTGAGCTTTTGCTGTTTTGCTGCGACGTGGTAATGCTGCTTTTCATTCGTGCACAAAAAAAAAACAACAACTTTACCGCAGCATCATTTTGTGTCTGCTTTCTCTGCTCCTGGCTCTTTGCACATTGACGGTGAATCGTTGACGTTACTGGTAATAGAAAGTTTTAATTGAGGAAGCTGCTCTTTGGAGGGTGAAGTGACCTAACTAATTCGACTACTTCTAACCCCAACTAACTCCGTCCTTTTATTTCCAATCAGCTGGCACCTCCACCTGAGCCTGAAATCCCCGCCGAGGTGTGTTTTACTCATTTTGGCCCATTGCCCACTAACATGCGTCACTACCGATCATCATTCGTACTCATGATTGGCCGCCATTCTGTATTATATGTGCTGTGCATTTTCCAGATCCTTATTTGAACAAAGAAAAGTCACAACTTCTCCTTATGCATTTCCACGTTCATCTCCACCCCCCCCCACCCCCCCTTGCCTGACCTGCATCACCCCTCTGCCACTGCTGCTTCTTGCCTCATATGTGCCTTTGTTTGCATACAGTCTTTCGCCTCTCCACTCATCTCTCCCTCCATCATTTCTCCCATCCGCTCATCTGCCCTTCTAGTGCTTTGATTTTTGAGCAAAGTCAAATTTCCTGACCTCTTTTCATTGGGGTTGCAGGGAGGGTGGGGTGGGGGTTGAAGTCATGGGTGAGGTGTTTTTCCATGCCAGATTGGTACTTGCGGTGTGTGTCAGTAGCTCACTGATCTGTTATATAACCTGGACTGTTTCTTTCCTCATGGCTTGTTTCTTTCCCTCCAGCAGCCTATCATTCTTTTATGTAAATAATTTAGGCACTTTTTCCACTCTGAGCGTAAAGTAATGAGGCAGGTTGTCTGACAAATGGTTATAATTTTAGATTTTAAAAATGTAAGATTTTTACTTCAAAAACTTCACGAAGGCGTTAAAAAACAACAAAAACGACACATGTCAGTCCTCCTCTGCATGAAGCCCTGCACGCCTTTGACTCGATCTCACATCTTCCCTGACACAACCACTTCCCTCTTAACTGCATGATCAATTTTGCACCCAGTTTCCTGCATGCTTGTAAAGTAACTAATTTGCACTGTATTGACACCCTATTTTTTTCCCCCCCAACTTCCCTTTCCAACTTTTTTTTTTCTTATTTTAATGCTTTCTGCTAACTCACCTCACCTTTAAGGAGCTTGATCCCAACCAGCCACTGAAGCAACTGGAGGATCAAAGGAGGGTAGGTAAAGAGTTTGGTTTGCTGTGGTCTGGTGCAGGCCTGCGTCTAACTGACTGACTGATTGTGATGCCATCACTGATGCACTGCTGCTACAGCATGGCACTCACTCACTCACTCCCCTCCCAGTTATGATACAAAACATGTGAGAGAGATCAGCCAGGAAACTCTAATGTGGGTTCTCAGTCTGCGCTTTGTGTTTGCTACAGCCTGACACAGAGGTGACACACTGCTGTGATTTACATACGAGGGCAAGTGTTAATGCATATGTTGAGACGGAGAAAGGGCAGAGTGTCAACTCTCAACATCAGTGACTGAGGTCAGAGTGCAAGGATCAAATAAAAAGTGTGTGTGTATCTGCGGTCTATATTTCCAAGGTCGTTGCTAAGATTAATCTTTATTTATTTTTTTTCTCTTTCTTTTTCTGTTTTGTTTTATTTCCGCAAAAGTTCAAGACACGTGTGTGGCAATAAAATGCCATGAAACACCAAGAGAAACCAAAAGGAAACCTTTCAAGAAAGCGAGGAAATGCGTCTTCAGAAATTCATTTTACAAAACGAAGTTTCATTATTGGTTTATGTGGAACCTTGTAACCCTTTATGGCTTTATGTTGTGGCTTCTTCTACGTAGGACATACTATTATGAGTGCAATTTTGCATCAATTTGATAGTCCTGTATCAGCATAGCAACTCTGGGTTCAAGTTCCATTTCTATAGCAGAAGTAGATCTTCGTCTCCTAACATTCATTTTCCTGATAGGGAGAGGCTCTGCGGCAGATTTTGGTCAATCGATACTACGGTAATATCAAAGCTGGCCAGAGGAGAGAGAGCCTCACAACCTTCAGTAACGGCCCACTCACGCCAGGAGCGCAAGGGAAATCACCTACAGGTTTGTGTAACGACGCTCTGTGCGTCTACATGTTTGTGCTGTAAAGATAAGACAAAATGAAATTATTGACTTGGGGAAGGTGGGACAGCGCTGCATCAGCCTCTGCACACACAACATAAAAATTAGATCCCTAATAGTTTATAGTTTGCCAGCAATAATATATGACAACTGGCTAGAAATACATGAACATTTTCAGGTTCAGTTGTGTAGTTGTTATGGAAATGTGTTGGGGTTTTATTTTTTTATTTTTATTTAAATAATTGGGTAGAGCTATTAAATAATTAGATTTTCAGCTGCTGTAATGAAATCTTTCGACCATTGCAATCTGCATCAACTATTTATCTCCATCTATCGCTGCATAGCTCCATCTAGTTCTATTAAACCATCTGTTTTGATAGCTGCAGTCATTACAGTTTCATTAGGAAATAATTATTTATATCCAAGTCAAACCATGTATGCAGAAGTTTCCGTAAAAGTAATTTAACTTTTTGTCAGATATTTTTTTTAAACAAAAAAGGCTCCTTAAAAATGACTATTTTGATGAATTACATGGCAAAATACAGTAACAATGCTCACATAGAGTATAAACCTAGTTAAAAATAAATAAATCGATCATAGACTGCTCTGACCGCATTTTGTTTGTCAGTATTTAAAGTAATTTTACCCAGAAAAGCTTCTCTGCTTCCTTCTTCTTTTAAAGTATTTTTTTAAAAGGTTGATTGCTACTTTTTACAACCAGATGCTCATGTACATAAATAAACTGTTACCAAATGTATCTACTTAAGGAGGAAAAGTTTTAACTTTGGTGACAATAAATGACTTTGAGTCATTTAACCCTTTTACAGAGTAATTGGTTTTTGTCTACAGTTTAAATTATTTATTAATTTGCAGCAAAGTATTTACTGATTATATCAAGTTCCATATAATGCTGGAAATATTTTGTTAGTTGCACAGATTAATAGGAAAAAGTGAGAGACAGTTTCCAGTGCGTAGCAGTAAACACAGCGTGGCTCGTGCATTGTGTTGGGACATACGTACGTATTTTAAAGTCGGGGCACACATTCAGTCATTTACCTAATAGACAATGTGCATTTACTTGAAAATGGTAAAGGACAAAATTGCAAATGATGAATCTATAATGAATTTTGAAACGGACATTTACCACTGTCTTAAATCTTAATTGTTTAGGAACTGAAGAGACTCATTGCTGTAATACTGAAAATGATTTCAGCTCCTCGGGCTGTCTTGGTGCTCCCTTGTCATACTGATCATTGTGCAATGCTTCAGATTTTTTTGCAGTGGGGAATCGGGTAGGCTGAGTGGAGACTCTTTTACATTTTATAGGTTGAGTAGGTGGGTTGGCATTATGTTGCTGAAAAAAGCAAGAGCTTAACCGAAAAAGCCATCCTCTGAATGCAAACACATGTTCAAAAAACTGTCTATTAGGTCAAATTAAAGCCATCAAGGTCATCTTCTGCTGCCCCTTTGGACCACTCTGAGCTGTGCTTATTTTCCCATCGCATTTGGAATTGTCATATGTGTATACATAATTTTTAGTAATAAGTAATAAGTAATAAGTTACCATTAAAATAAATAAATAACTGTTTTATTGTTTTTCTGGTCCTTATTTAAAAAATGGACCATTTTATAAAAATGTATTTATAAAAAATATATAACACTCACACTCTGGCATAAGATTTGAAAATGCCCCAATTTGCCTCAATGAAACTAAATAAAATGTCCCTTTAACAAAATTTCATATTTTGCCATTTTTAATATTTGCAAAGAAATATACAGTAGAGTTGAAACGATTTGCAAATGCGTCCTTAGTTATTTACCAAGGGTCTCATCAAATCAGGAATTTGTACAGGAAACGGTTAAAGTGGTGTTTTCATTCCCCCTCGCTCTTTTTGCTTGCATGAGATTGACATTCATAAATTTTAAAGATTATTCGTAAGTGACATTTACCCATTCCAGTGAGTCACGCCATGTCTCTCATCAGTGATGACTCATATCTGGTCTATAATGCTTTAGAAGGCATGAAAAAAAAAAAAACATCTTTTCACAGCTGTGGCCTTGCACTGCTTTAAGCCCTTGGACCTGGGCTCTGCTATTGAGTGTACTGGCTCTGTCTCCCGCATAACGCGGGCCGTGTTGTTGCCAGGCGACCAAAGAGCCAAGCTCCATCTAGAATGGGATGTGTTGTTGATTCAGTTGCTCGCCCAGCCAGAGACGGCTCTGATGGGTGCTGTTATCTCACCAGTTCTTCCCTTACTGGCTGTGGTACGCAGCAGTAGGAGTTAAAGTACCTCAGTGGATTAGAGACACATCTAATGGGCTTGTTTTTGGGTTTTTTTGGTTTTTGTTTTTTTTTTTAGTCTGTGGTGGCTGAAAAGACACCTGTGGCTTATTGCATGACTCACAATCGCCTTACTTCCTCCTTACCTAATAGCATCTTAAATAAAATAAACCAAACTGAGACATTCGCTCACTATTAAATCAACCACATGTGAATTTTTTAAAAATATAACTATTAGGACTTTCCCAAATGTCATTGTGATTTTAGCTATATTTATAAGCTAAATGCACAGCACTGTCCATCTTGTCCACCATTTAAGTTGACCTTGAATACCTTTGTGGGAGTAAGGCAACCTTTACTGGATTGTTTAGCTGACTCCACTCTACACCCCCACAAAGTTTTTGCAGACTCCAGTCAAAACTTTTTGAGCTATCCTGTCAGAATGATGTGCAGACTACTAAAAATATGACGTTCTTGGCAGCGGTAATAAGGGTATAGCCCAGGGTCTCCAACTCCAGGCCTTGAGGGCCGGTGTCCTGCAGGTTTTAGATCTCACCTTAAAGTCAGCACACCTGAATCACATGATTAGTTCATTATCAGGCCTCTGGAGAACTACAAGACATGTTGAGGAGGTAATTTAGCCATTTGAATCAGCTGTGTTGGATAAAGGACACATTTAAAACCTGCAGGACACCGGCCTTCGAGGCCTGGAGTTGGCCAAGCCTAATCTAAACGGTTTTGTGCATGCGCTAAATACCTGATACTTACAGTCACAGTAATCCACCTGTATTCATGTTTGATATCCCACTTTCTTTGTTAGTTGAGCTAGTTTACAGAGTTCCTAAATAAATGCTGCATTAAACGTTCCATTTCACTTAGTGTCTAGATAGAGCTGCTGTTTTTTGTACTTTAATGGAAATGGGGAAAGGGAATAATGGGACTTTTGACTTCTTTGCCCCTAGTTGTCAGCTCTGGGGTCGGAGGTCGAGGGGAGCTGAGTTTAGCGGAGGTCCAGTGTCACCTGGACAAAGAAGGGGCTTCTGATCTGGTCATCGACCTCATCATGAACGCCACTAGCGATCGGATTTTTCAAGAGAGCATTTTATTAGCCATTGCACTCCTGGAGGGTGGAAACACAGTCATTCAGGTAAGTGAGGGCAGGGGGATAGTGGGTCATAGGGTTCACAAGTAAAAGCAGCACTCACACGTCTAACACCAGCATTTAAATGCACTAAAGCCTTTCCCTACACAGAGGCATGAGCAGAATCTCAATAAGATGCTATCGCATGTTTTCACCTGCAATGTCAAGAATTTCAGTCGGTGCTGCTCCGCTGCTGTCAACTTAAAAAAACAACGAGGCTAAAGATGCCTCCAGGGAAAGGGCACATATTTTGTTGTCACAGTATCAGCCTGGCCATATTTTAAAAGCTTGACTTCGCAACAATGC